>JAYXIM010051019.1:0-158953 GCA_037575425.1 Anastrepha fraterculus
TAAATATGAAGAGCAAGAAGCAACATTTTCTTCTTATTTTACTTTTTTACTATAGAAAAGGTAAAAATTATGTAAAACCGCTGTGTATGGAGAAGATGTGTTGACAATACGCCAGTGCCAGAACTGATTTGTAAAATTTCGATCCGGCAATTTTGATGTCGAAGATGCGCCACGTTCTGTAAGGCTGTTTGAAGCTGATAAAGACGCGATAAAGGCACTAGTTGATGCAAACCGGCGAATAACAACACGTGAGATCGAATTCAACTGTTTATGACCACCTGAAAGGCCTGGGTTTAACCTCGAAGCTCGATATATCCACAAAAAAACGAAATTACTTTCCTAACAACCCAATATATGCACACACATATACCAAGAGTTCTTACCTTCGTGTTCCTGTCTTAAATTCAAATTAGAAAATGTTTCGTATGGGAATTCGTTATTACTATATTGCACATGTATGTAGTATCTTTCAGAGCTTCAATTATTTGTGGTTTCTTCACATAAAGTTTACTTATATTTTTGAAATAGCTGGACACTAGATGATCCAAAGCAATTAAATCGGACTATCCTCGCGGTCAAAGAGCAAAGGGCAAAAATCTTGCAGATTATTGTGAAATTCTGCTTTCAAGGAATTTCGTTTGCAATAATTTGTTGGTTTCGTTGGCAGTGAGGCATGCTGCAACGTCCACTTATGACACCACTTATCGTTATTATCCGTAACATCAAACATTATTGGTAGATACCCCTTTTTTGGAGACGATGAGCTTTAAAATACATAATGCATCATCACAGCTGCCGATGCATACCATACCAGTCCGGAGACTAAAGAACACCCCTTCGTTTGGAACCGTCGCTCACTCTGGAATCGCTTTCGCATTACTTTAAAGTTCGTTCCATCTTCCTCATTATAAGGTTTACGCGTGCATGTGCCTAGGTCCCCCTTTTTTATACGGATAATTCTTTCCGCGAAACCGCTGATAATCTCCCACGTTTTCGCGCTGTTTAGCATCTTGTCTATTACAATTTAAGTGGTTATCTGGCCGACTGCGTTCGACGTTCTTGTTTCCAACGCTTGCATTGGAGTATGAATATAGGATGTTCGAATTTCCCTATTTTGAACAGGTATTTCTGGAAATACCCGTACCTTGAAAGCATGAGAGTTGTATAAAAATATATTTCACCGAAGTTCCTACTCCGACGTCTTTATTAACCCAGCCGTCCATCTGCTGGGTGTTTCGTTTCTCTAGCGGCCTTGCCATACCCTTATCGTTTCGTCATTTTTTTCGCGCGTTTGCAAGTTTGCCTACTCCTTCTTTCATCCTCTCGTCCGTTAATGCCCACAACTTTTTCCTCTCAAAGGTCAGTAAATCCATCGGCATGGAATCGCTTATCACTTGAATAACTGGCCCTGATACTATGCAGTAGGCAGACACAACTCTCAGAGTTCTCTCAGTATACACACATTTGCTTTTACCCTTCCTTCAATGGACAAATTTGGGTCTTCTTCAATATCTTCTCGTGAAGCGACGGTTTTTTCAATTGAAGAGATAGAACCAATGAGCGTCTGTGTTGAAAAGTTTTCCACCGAGCCAATCAACTAAAAGTTTAAGAAAAAAATTTTATTCCGGCCTTTCGTTAAATATCATAGTAAAACGACTGAAAATATCTACAAATTTGCAAAATTGCAACTTTCGCTAGTCCATGATTTCCGAAATGGAATTTAATTGTTTTCCTACAATTTAATAAATTGTAAATTTCAATTTAAAATCTATCGGAAAAATGTCAAATGACGCTTGAACTTGAAGGGTCCTGTTCCTATTAAAACTGATTGAGCAAAACGATTATACCACTCTTTTACGCCCACAAAGATGTATCATATTAAAATATATTTAAGATTTATGATGCTATTGGGAGACGTAAAATAGCGCAGATATGTACCCAAATGTCTCTTGCGTACAAACTACCTCAATCTAAATGGTACGATTTTGTTTTTCGGTATATTTCCCAAGCAAATACTGCTTATGTTCTCTCCATCCAAGTATTCTCATTAATACAAACATTATTTTACTTCGACATTGTGCCAAATTAGGCATTAACTACACGCTAGAGACTAGTCCAGACCATTTCCTTTGCGCCATAAAGCTATTCTATGTTTGTACTCCCACTCATACATTCATACGTATACATACATTCATGTCTGTATATGGGCCTCTGAGTGCTCATTCATTACAGACTGAAGAGAATTTTCTTCTCAGCTGTCATTATTCATTTATTACTATATTTTCGATGCATTGATCGATTTTCTTATTTCTTTTTAGAATTTCCTCTGTTTTGTTTCAATCTCTGGAAGCCCGTTTACGTTTGTTTTTATTGGCTACTACATAAACGAAGGAATAAATCAGCAGCACAATAATAAATTCTTGCTCATACAATTACCTCGTTTCACACACTTGCGTATGGTAGTATAACGGGAAATATCATAAAATAAATCATATTTTATGACATTTGACATTAATAAACAAACAGCTGCTTTATGCTGGCAGCAAAGTGGCGCAAAGTGTGTTGGCCACCCTGATGCGATTCATTGCTAAAGCCAGTCTGGGGGGTAGTAGCCAAGACTATACACGTACACATACAGAGACTCACAAAATTGACCATTCCAAAACTAACAAACGGTATTCTTTTAATGTGCTTATTTTATTAGGCCCATGTGTTATATGCTTACGAATACAAACAAGAACAACAAAGGCAAAGACAAGAATATGTAACTTACATACATATAAAATTTCAGTGTGATCAATTTTGTGCCTGCTTGTAATGTTAATGAATAGCTAATGTAAATATTGCTGACACAAAAGGTTTTGCGCATTTTTCGCTTTATTTTGAAGTTGAAGTTGTATGAGTTAACTGGCATCGTAAAGATATCACAAGAATGTCTTGGTGATGAGCATTTGACTATGGGAAAGCTCTGTTCAAAGTGGGTGCCGCGTTTGCTCACTACTGACCTAAAACAAAAACGTGTTGATGATTCTGGGCAATGGCAAAACTGCATGAATTGAACTTCGAATTGCTCCCACATCCACCGTGTTCACCAGTTTTGACTCCCAGCAACTACTGGTTGTACGCAGACCTAAAAAAACAGTCCACCAGTAAGAAATTTAATTCAAATGAAGAGGTTATTGCTGAAACTGAAGCCTATTTTGAGGCAAATGATAAATCGTTATACAAAAGTGGTAGTAAAATGTTAGAGCGGCGCTGGAATGATTGCGTTGTTCTTGATGGAAATTCGTTGATGAATGAAGCTAATTTTGAACACTAATTTTTCTTCGTTAGACCCGGGACTTTTCAGTCCATGTGTTGGTAGTAATAGTTATCAGTGTTAGTAGGATTAGAAACAGACTTCAGAGAGTCCAACGTATGGCGTTTATATGTATCAGCGGCTTTTTTAGAACCACACCCTCTGATGTTCTGAATACTCTTTTCAGAATGCAGATAACACTGCTGCTCGGTTAACTGCAACTAATCAACGGCCCCGATTTAGGTGTTAGACACTCGGCCATAATACTCGGTCTCGGTCCAGCTAATTCTGTTGGCTACTGCTTGAATGAACCATACTTTAACAGGTTATTTAGTACTAGAATTTCCAGCTAGACGTGAGTGGGTTGACAATATACTTGGTCGGAAAAACTGCTTACGGTTACTGATGGCTCAAAGCGTGACGATAAAGTTGGCTTTGGCGTCTGCTACTCGTATAAGAAGCACAAAGTAAGCATTTTGGCTCGCCTTCCTAATCCTAATTTCAGCTATTAATGAAGAAGCTGCATATTTAGGCAAACATGTCACTACCTTTAGCCAAGCAGCGTTTGAATCTCTTTGAGAGGTTGTTACTAAAGGGTGATTTTTTAAGAGCTATAGGAAAGTTTTTCAAAAAACACACGTAAAGTTCAGAAAAATTCATGAATTTTTTATTTAAATCGATAGTACAGTCCATATAATTTAATGTTTGAAGATTATTTCATGCAAATGTTGACCGCAACTGCGCTTCAAATGGTCCATCCGCTTAGTCCAATTTTGGCATACTCTTTCCAATGTTTCGGCCGGTATCTCAATATAAATGCTTTAATGTTGTCTTCCAATGCGTTAATTGAAGCAGGCTTGTCTGAATAGAAATGAGCTTTAACATAGCCCCACAAAAGATAGTCTAAAGGCGTTATATCGCACGATCTGGGTGGCCAATTGACAGGTCCCGAACGTGAAATAAAATGTTCATCCAAATCGCCTCTCAGCAAGTCCATTGTTACGCGTGCTGTGTGGCATGTGGCACCGTCTTGCTGAAACCACATGTCATGCAAGTCAATTTCTTTCATTTTGGGCAAAAAAAGTTGGATATCATTACACGGTAGCGCTCACCACTCACAGTTACGTTACAATTCGCAGCATCTTTGAAGAAGTACGGTCCAATGATACCTCCAGCCCATAAACCGCACCAAACTGGGACCTTTTCTGGATACATTGGTAGCTTTTGCAATTCTTCTGGCTGATCTTCACTCCAAAATCGACAATTCTGCTTATTTACGTACCCATTGATCCAAAAATGAGCTTCGTCGGTGAACACAATTTTTCGACTTTAAACTTTCTTAACAGAACACGCATTTTTATAATAAAATTCAATGATTTGCAAGCCTTGTTCGTTTGTAAGACGATTCATGGTTAAATTATTTACCAAACTGAAGATGTTTGACAGTGAAACAAAACACGAAACGTGCGTCAGCTGTTTAAACCGACTGTTTAAAAAGATAATAGCTAAAAAATCACCCGTTAGTTGCGCCATTACGCGCAATTGACGGGCATCTCTTAACGAGATGGCGGAATATTTCCGCATCCATTTGATATAGGGCGTAGTGACATACCAGGAAATTGTAAGGCAGACAAATTAGCGAGAGAGTGCACTACTACTCACCTTCCTCTTGGAATGGAGATTGTAGGTACATCCCTCTCAACCTACAAACTGCGTGGTACACGTAGCATAGCCAGTTCAGCCAACACAAGATCGGTTGATAGTCTGAAATGTAATACTACAAAAAGGGAGACATGTAATGGTTCCAAAATGGGACGTCAGGCCCTCAAAGACGCTACTTAATCGGTCAAGAAAAAACATCTCTTTGTTTGTTGCTTTGATCACAGGCCACTGTCTTCTAGATCGACCTGCTCAAAGATTGAACGTACCGAATTTCGACTATTGCAGAAGCTGCAAAAATGAGGAGGAGGAAGATTCTGTCCGCTATCTTCTCTGTCACTATCCTTTGTGGCATACCATAAATTTTAGATACTTTGGCTCGTCGCTCTTGGAATAATACTGATGCCTGTAGGGATATAAATGTTAGACAGATCAATGGAGCTTGCACTTGAAACAAAATAGGAGAAGCTAGTGAGCCTGAGGGAGTTGGTATAAAGACCGACTTCCACTTCTGCCTACCTACTTACTTGCCTTCCTATTTAGACCCACTTTGGCCTGATTCCAGCAAGCTCATAGTGGACGATTTCCTTCAAATCCTACCAAACACACAGCAAAGCCTTCTGGGCTGTTAATTCGGGCTGGACGATTCACGCTGATCATTTTTAGCGGTTTTTCGTCTTTATCACCCAACTTTGGCAGCCACATCATGTAGGATATTCAGCTACCCAATTCTGCATGATCATTTTCCATATATGCCAATGCCGAATAACGGTCTGTTAGAGCAAACCTTTATAAATCCTTTCTCCATGGCATTCACACACTCTTCCAATCAGTCGTTGTTCAGACGACAACGAAGCAACATAAGCGTAAACTGTGTATCACTAGCATAATCTCATTTTTTTTTCATAAACAAACTGCTGTCATGAGCTCGGTGACGTCAGTCAATCAGCTGATTCTTTCAAATTCACTGACTGATGGTCCGATCTTGGTCACATCTTCTGAATTTTTCACGATGGTATGACTCAATAGCAATGTATACGTTATGAGATATGGCTTACTGAACATTCCTAGCGGAAAATGCTGTGAACTACTGACTCAACTGATACTTTTCCAAAAGTCTTATACCAATTACACTCTAGCATCAAAATATATCTACAAAAAATGCTTTTTAATATCCTCCAGGCATGAGACTTTTTTATATCGGAATCCCAATAATTCGTATACTTTTTTATATCGGAATCCCAATAATTCGTATACTTTTCTTCGACCAAAGCTCGTACAGGAACCCAGTTTCCCTAGCGACGGATTTTTTATGTTTACCCCAGAGCTGCTCATTGGGTTTTGGGAATTGCGCAAGCCAGTTTAGAGTGTGCAATTGAAATGCGCAATACAATGTTCTATACTTCTTCAATTTTTCCCATTTTCTAATAGGATTTGGTGAACTCTAAGTACCACACCATAGTTGAGACTACTCTAAACTTTGAATGAGACCTCACATTATGAGTGCTGAAGTTCCAGAATTTAGAAACAAGCATTTGCGACTCACCTGACCATATCATTCATTAGACAGGACAATAAAGCTCCAGTCTTTATACTTTTTAACAAAAGCAAATCAATTACAATTGCATTCAACAGTAATTATAGTTAGTAATCAATTGCTTGAATCCAAAGCAAAGAAAAAGATTACTCTTCAATTCCTTAGAAGTAATTTTAAAAATAATATTTTTTTCAATTCCAGTACAAGGAATTATATTTTGTAATTGGAATTAATTAAATGCTAGTAATGTAAATTTTTCCTCACGCACTGGAAAATTTATTCAGTTCCTTTGCTGTGCAGGGAAGTCCTAGTGATATGTAATTGAGATTAATTTCATGACGAAACGAATCGTTGCAACCCAGCACTGTTTGTCAGTGAGTAAAACGTTGATTGACATTCGCGGACTCTTTGAGAGCAGTGGCGGAAACTTTAACGCTATTGTTTACTGCTAGATTATGGCATATTTCCTTTGATATTGTTGGCTTCGTTTGCTCCTAACGACTTCTCTTTCCTAAACTACTAAGACTCTTCTTTTCTTTCTTATCTTATTTCTATTTATTTACGGTCTGCCGTTTTCTGTTTTTTTTTTTTTGTTTTGCTTTCCTTTGTGCTTTTTTTTGTTGTTGATAAATTGGTGCTTTTCATTACAACAGATATTTCATTTCAACTGCGGACATATGGCAGGGAAATTACTATCTTTGGCATCTGCTTGCTATCCAACTCTTCTTACATCTCCATCCATATCATCACCACCATCGGCCCCGTCACCGTTGCCATAAAGATCACTAAATGGATAATCGGTGAACTTGTAATTAAATTACTGACAGAGCTGGGGGTGCGCCATTCCTTTTGACTCTGGTTCGTGTTGCCCTGCACAGCAACCAGCTGGTACTTCTGCTCGTCTCTATGGTATGCGCCTGTTGCTACTCTCGAACTTGATGTAACTTGCGTTTGATTTGCCGTTGTAGTCACGCCGCTATGCGCATTTTGTGATTGTGTGAAGCTTTTGATGCCAGGGCAAACATTATTGATTGCGCTAAATCCCTTTGCGGGTGTTGTGTGTTGACCAGTTGTTGACAGCCGTATGCCACAATAAATAATACTTACATACATAACAACAAAAGAGCAAAAGAATATAATACCTTTTCTGATTTTCCCAGACCCAGATTTAGAAGCATCTGTTGCATATATTCCCGAATTAGGAATGTCGCCCAGTCGCACTTTCTTGCAATTAGATTTGATTGCGAATCTTTCCTACACTTTAACTTAAAAACAGAAGTTAGTGAACTATACTGAAATGCATAAAACTAATCCGAGATCATCGAAACTTAATAATTAAGGCCAAAATTGATTATGAAATCGCATGTTTTTAATGCAAAATTTATAAGCAAGAAATACAGGTAACCGCGTTTTGTAGGCTCAGAGTGAGTGGGCTATAGCGAAGCTGGTAAAATTGTTTACCGATCATGAGACAGTTTATCAAAAACACCGAAATCCCAACAAATATATGTTGCTGCAGCTGTCATCGTACAGATCCTCTATACATTTTGAGAAGAAATGTATCTGCTCAAGTGATTAGTAGCTGACAGCCCCTCAGACAAAATTTCCATTTAACATTCAATTTACAACAAACTAAACTCCTTAAACTTGCCTAGGTAGAAAAGTGCGAAAACATGATCAACCTTATTTTTATGTCAAAATAAGCTTGCCCCTTGACCTAATGGCAAGATAAGTAAGGAATATTGTTGAATACGAATTGTCTCCAACTTTCACCCATGATACGGAATCGCACCATTAGCAGCTTGAGTCACAGTGTGGTGTATACTTTCATACAGCTACATTACTGGGTTAAATTTTTTTAAGGAGACCGTTACTTAAAGATTTAAGTAGCTTTTCTTTTCAAAACTAAAATTGTTTCAAGGAACTGTAAAATTCTTTTACTTCCAGGTCTCTACATCAAACTGCACCTCTTTTTTTCTTATAGTATTATGAAAATACGTCCTAACGTATGGCGCAGAAGCTTGAACAATGATAACATCCAATGACGCCTCATTGGACAGCGAGTATCGTAGGCGATGGAACAATGAGCAGTGAATAAAGATCCAGTGACTTCGTTGGTTGGGTCATGTCATCCGAATGGATACAAACGCTCCGGCTGTAAAAGTATTCGGTGCGGTACCAGCCGGTGGTAGCAGAGGAAGAGAATGAAGTCCTCTGCGTTGGAAAGATCAAGTTGCATAGGACTTAGCTTCACTTGGTATGTCTAACTGGCGCCGGTTGTCACGACAAAGAAACGACTGGAGCGCTTTGTTAAATCGCGTCAGTCAAAAAGAAGAAGTTGTGGAAATAAGACTTTGTAAGAAAACATGATTTTACACAGATGGGTCAAAGCTCTTGGGAAAGCTAAGCGGAAGGTTCTTCTTTAGTTTGTGACTCCCTCCTTATAGGAGTGCTTTTGAGGTTGAGGTGACAATAGTACAGTATGGTTTGATGCCTGGAGTTGTTATCTTCATTTTCACTGAGAGTCAGGCAGCGACAAAATCTGTCACAAGAAGTAGCCATGAAATTCCACACATCTCCTAACGAGATGGTTTATTCATTTTGCCCGAAGGTAGTGTGAGTTTCTGGCCATCCTGTAGCAACAAGGAGAATTGTAGAGCCGATGAACTTACAAGACTGGACACCAATCTGTCTAATGAATACATAGACATTGATATAGGTATGCGTTTGTAGAAATGCAAGCTACTAATTTTTGAGAAATTTATAAAAATAGCACTCGATAGATGGTGTAACGATCGAACCCTCGAAATCGCCCAACAGTTATGTCCTAGTCTCAAAGCTATATCTACAGAATTTCTGCTGAGCCGAAATCAGCGTAATCACACAGATTTCTGGCTGAACAAGTCACTGGCTAATAGACAGACACTCTCAGAGACTTATCGCGCAGGCACTTGGCTTCTACCGAAGCTGTATAGATGAAGACAAGGAAGAGATCTTCTATTCAACTGTTTTGCTCTATTCAGACGTAGACAATCACCAATTCAGGTAGGTAATTT
This sequence comes from Anastrepha fraterculus, assembly GCA_037575425.1. Taxonomy (NCBI): domain Eukaryota; kingdom Metazoa; phylum Arthropoda; class Insecta; order Diptera; family Tephritidae; genus Anastrepha; species Anastrepha fraterculus. The sequence continues at coordinate 9,551 of JAYXIM010051019.1, forward strand.
TTTAAAGAGCTGGAAGAGCTCAGTACTGTGGAAATCAGAGATCAGAGAGAATCAGTGAGAGAATAAGTTTTTGATCAGCTACCCTAACAACGTCACAATGGGCTAGGGCCTAGCCCAACCTATGAGATACAGCTCCACCTATGAAAATATGATTATTTCAAACAAAGCTCATTGAATGGAAATGATTTAAGAGTATCAATATGTTCAAAATGCTTAATCTTCAGAATTTATGCTCAGCTTCAGAATGGTAAGTGTAAGTAAATGTTATGCAGTCAACTTCAATAGTACGAGTATTTCTTTTTAAATACAAGATGAACACTTTGGAGTTTAGAGACCTTATCACCATTCACGTGCTTTATATGTCATTGGTTGGTAGTGTCGCTGATTACTGCGCAATCATTTGGTATCCATCTCATAATAATCACTCTAATCAAATTGAGCTAATTCAAAGACCCTCATCTAAACATACTCTCAAAAAAATGCTATTAACCCTTCACCTTCCGTCTTATAATGCCAGAAGGCCGATGCTAAAGCTCTTCACTCTTTAAGCCATAGACAAATTTCCAACACAATTTTCTTTTTTTTTCAAATCTTATTCCGAAAAATAACTTACTCTGAACCTTCGAATTATTTTTCTTTATATAAAAGTAATATAAAAAACCCATTAATTTTCATAGCAATACTAGATTTAAGTGGATGGGGCACACAAGACAAACTACGCAGGGAATGAACAAATTAACAACTGCATACGATTATGGAATAATTGTAAAAGGACATTAGACTTCAATGCTAATAAATTTCAATTTACATCATGATCTTAAAATTTTAACGAGCGAAAGATGGTGTAGCTCGTCCGTTCTCCACATATCCGACCCGAAAATACACCACTATCTATGTCTGGCTAATGCCGGACAGCAGCTGAGAGGATAAGGTGCTCTGCACTATCTTTATCCTCCAAAGAAGTTGTACGCAGTGGATCGTCGCCTGTGATACCTATGGCAACCATATATCGTCCCCATGGATTGTGTCCCGCAACTAATCTTATCAGAACTCGTAACGCACTCCCCGATCAACTTAGCGGTTGTATAAGCTTTAATAGGAATAACAAAATGGCAAAAACTTAAATACTAATCCTGCATTTCGCAATTCATGTTCATATGCTAACTTTTTTATTACATACCTTTATGAATACATATTTGCAAATGTTGTCAAAAGGTTGACTTTTATTGCTGCTACTGCACACCTACATAGAAATAAAAATTTACTTAGCTGTAGGCGAAACACTCAAGCAGCTGCTACCATAAATAATAGAGCCTGGCTCTTCTGAACTGCTTTAGTAACATATATTAATATACATACATACACACATATGTACATGCATTCATACAAATAAGTATGTACTCGTATAACGTCCTCACTCCTTATAAACTAGCGTACTTGCGCAGCAAAATCAGGTACAACCCAGCAGCATTTTTTTCTTTTTGAATAACGGCTTTCAATTAATGCATTACAAAAGGCCGGAAAATAGCAATTCACTTACTTTATGCATTAATAGTAATGAAATTGTTTACCAGGTTCGGTGCTATGAAAAATAGTGATGAATGCCTTCCCACATCCTTATGTGTATTCATGTACTTTGTCACATCCAGGCTGTCTGCTATAATTTAGCCTCCATGACAATGGACATGCATTTTTTAGTTGTATAGCCAAAAGTTGTATATTTGAAAAAAAAAGTTTTTTCGTCTCGTTTCACTCGCTAATGAAATGTAATTTTTTTGTGCCAGTTCAGGACTACCGTAGCTTTTTTATTACATAGTGCATGAAAACCTCGCTGAAATGCAAAAAGGCGAAAAAAGTGAACAAAAAAATTGTGTTTGAAGGAAAAATACATGCAGATGTCTTAAGTTTCATATAATTATATATTAAGATTCACATATGCACCATTTGAAAGGTTCACGATTTTTTGTTTTCCTTAAACTGCTAAGAAATTTGAAATCGGTTGATAATAAACTAGGTTTTAGGCGTACAAGCACGCAAAGGTTCAAAAAACCGTTAGTGAAAATATTGGGGGTGTTTCATAAATTTCCTGTTTTGATTATTGGTAAGTATTTGGCCGAGCTCCTTCTTCTATTTGTGGCGTGCGTCTTGATGGTTCCCCACAAATGGAGGGAGCTACATTTTAAACCGACTCCGAACGGCAGATATTTTTTATGAGGAGCTTTGTCATGGCAGAAAAACAATCAGACATTTACCATTGCTAGCCAAAAACACTTTTTCTATCATTTTCTTTTTTCATACCTGAAGTTTAGAACCTGGGCACTTCCGAATGGTAGTCACGCCTAACTCGTTCGTCTATGGCGGCAGCTATCAGACTCACACTTATGTAAGATAATCAAGTTCAATACGTGTTTTGAAAACAAAAGAAAATCTTTTCACAATATTCTTTAACTTTCTTGCAAAAAACACTGCTATAGGCGTACTGCAATCATTACCTTCTGCCTTATCTGTGAAAATCATATTCTAGGGATCAAAATAAGAAACTTTGCCGAAGGAACCATACCTCTAAAACGAATTCTGATGTCCCCCAATTTGGATTGAACTTTTTAGTTTCTTTTCTCATGTAAAGGCCAAAAATGGTGATATTTTGAAATGATTGTATGGGAAACCCCCCAGGGGAGTTCCAGGGGGTGTGCCACTGGCATGGGTGGATCGGCCGTCCAAAGTTAGTGGGGGTCGGTCATACATTTGGACTCGATTGGAGCACTCTAAATAGGTCAAAGTGGGATTTTTCGTTCGACCCAAATTAGGGGACATCAGAATTCGTTTTAGAGGCATGGTTCTTTCGGCAAAGTTTCCTTTTTTGATCCCTAGAATACGATTTTCACAGAGCAATGAACGATTTTTAAATCAACGCGCCCTAGTGAACAGGGTTTTACAATACTTGATTTCGCCAACTTTTCCTCAAAATTTAATGCATTATTTTAAAAAAAGATTAGATATTTATTTACACTCGAATAACTACTAGCCTTTTGAGGCGATCTATTACTAGATCCATTTTTTGAGAAGGCCTAGAAGCGTAGCAAATAATTGGAAGAAGCAGTAATAGGTAATACCTGGAGGGTAAGGTAGGTGAGATAACATCTCATATTTCTATCTTTCTAAGAACATAGGAGAGCCTTCTTTTTATAGGATATATTTGTATCTTCATACTGTGGCTGTTTTTTTTTTCTCAAATAACGCTCACTTAAGAGTATTTGACTCGGTTTTCTAGTTCATAGAAAGTGTCACACCGAGTTGGTCTCACCAAATACGCCAAATAAAATTCAAATTTGCTTCAAATTATCGTGGTGGGCCCATTTTGTGTCGTCATCTTACAGTGCGGTATAGAAAACCTTTCATTTTCTGTATTAAAGCTACTATTCACAAGTAATCAAATACCTTTTAGTGCCTCTTGGCTTCAATTCGTGCAGACCCATTGTTTGTTTGAATTATTCGCATGTAGCTTTGAGACGTTTCGAATGGATTGTTGAGTTTTACGCTAGTTTTCATCAAGTAAATCCTCCAACTCTGAATTTTTTCTTCCCTTTTCCCCCGCGGTTATACTTTCTAAAATATGTATACATAACATTGGCGCTTACACCCTTTTTGAGTTTTTGCGAGCTACTCCTCCGATTTGTGGTGTGTGTCTTAATGTTTTCCACAAAAGGAGGGCCCTACGGTTAGCAGATATATTTTTTTCATGAAGAACTTTCTCATTCCAGAAATACACCCAGATATTTGCCATTGCCTGCCTGGAGTGATCGCTTATCTAGAAAAAAGCGTTCCCATAATTTGGTGCTTCATGCCCGGGCACTACTTGGTTCCAACACATCCGGCTACAGCGGCAGTATATCGTTCTTACCGCTGGTAATATCTGAATAAAATCACATCAACTAACGATCATAACACTTGATAGATCATTTAACAGAATATCTCTTTGGGCCCCATCAATCGCCTCTCAGCCCACATTATTAATTTATAATCAAATGGAATCCTGACTCAATCACTATTTCTGTCACTTACTGCATCGCACACTACAATTTTCTTTATTTTTCATAATCTATCTCATATTTCCAATGCACAGGCACGGCGGTCCTACTGTGAGGCTCAGCGCACTAGACACCGCTAGTTAACTCGTGGAGCAACCCTTATTGGGGAAAACCCCTACTGCCATCGCAGATGAAGAGCTTCAGCACCCCCATGAGACCCGCGTAACTTTGTCTCAATTACATTCTGGATACAGTAGCAGATTAAATTCTTACCTATCCAGAATAGACCCGATATACTCAAGTTTATAATCCGCATGATACTAATCACCTACTCATAATCCCTTCGACACTGCATGTTTCCTGGGCCTAAAGTTGACTGAGATAGACGATGACGGTCGGTAACTACACCGCACAGGCAAGAACTGCTAAAATAACACGGTCCTGCGGATTTATTATTATTCAAATTTCGCTACAAATAAAATTAAAATAATAATTTTTAGTAGAACTTTCATATAAAGTATAATTCGAAAATCAATTACTTATGATCGCATTTTTAGTGCTTTTCAGCAGAGTTTACATTGGGTAGCTGCAGATTACCTCCAGTGACATGCCTATTTTAAAATAATCCCTTCTGTAAGCTAAAAAATAAGCGATGAATATGAATTTTTCGATGGCTTCACGCACTGCATGTAAACCAAATATTTGCTGGTAGCTCTCTAGTTTCAACACAGCTTCCAGCTCAGTGTACCGTGTGAGTCTTTGGTACTATAACCAAGCAAGGATTATAAAAACGTTTGACATATTCTTTTATTTTTATTTTTTGCGTGGCACTAAGCAGTAAAAACATATCTTTTCACACAATAAGCTTGTATATGGTTGTTGTTGTTTTTTTTTTGCATACCCGTCGTCTCACCTGCGCACCGTGTGTGTGTGTGTGTTAGTGAATTTTAAGTGTGGCTATGTGAGTTCATGCCTATGTCCTTTGGCAACATTCGCCTTGAAATTTTGATGCAAACGTGTCGCCAATTCAATAGCAGTGAGGCAACAGATGAAAAAATGCGGCGATTTGGATAAAAACATCGCCGCTTAAATCAACAACCAGTAGTGTTGCCAACTTTGAGCTTTCCTTATCACAATTGGAAGAATTTTTTCTGCAGATAAGTTGGTAAGTTCGAATGGGATTTGGTAAGTTTTGTTCACATTAGCAAATCAAAAACATCTGCTCATTCGAAGGCTAAAAATTGGAAGTATTGCTGGGTGAAGTCTCGTGTCAAACGCAAGAAGAATTTGTAGCACCATAGGGACTAACGCAAGTAATAATTTATTACTTTTAATTATTTACAGGGTGCGTACCGGAGGCGCCAAAATCATTGTCACATTAACCATAACGGCCTTAATTGCAGCCTTCAGAGAAGAAATGGCGTTATGAGGATGCTTATTGGTTTCACACTCAACTACACCCCATAAGTAGTAGTCCAGGGGATTAAAGCCTGGGGAAACAGGCGGCCACAAGTTCGGTGTTATATTTTAATGGAAACTTTCAGTCATCCAACCTCGAAATCACTGTATTTGAGGAGCAGAGGTTTGCTGAAAGATATATGGGGTGTCACCTCGTACACCACCAATCCAGTGTTTCTAGAATTTCACTACTGTCTTTAGAACCTCGACATATGCAGCAGAATTCACTCGCTTGAGTAAAGAAGTGTGTTGGCATTACATGTCTTTTCTTGCTCGCAGCAACTTAAAAGCATAACAGTAGCTGGAAATTTCGTGTGCATGACAACAGGAATCTCTGTATGATTGGAACATAGCCATCTCTTATTTGGGTCATTTCTGCGGTTGACCTTGGATACAATTTTTTTCGTCAGAAAAAACCGCAGCATATCAGGAGCTTCGGGGTTTTGTTTAGAAGGCGTTTAGATCAGATAACTCACTCTTCTCATGTTTGCTCCGACAATTTATGTCTGTTTTCTGCACATAACGTAGGATTTACATCGGAGTTCTGCATTGACGACTCGACAGGCCCTCATCAATGACCGCTTACACTTCTTGAATAAGTTGTCCAGATCGCACAATGTGAAAACGTTCCTCCGGTTGTTTTCGTTTTGCAACAGGCTTTGAATCACCGTCTAATGCTTCCAATTAACGGCAAACTTTATGAATAAATGAACGGGCGCACTTAAGAAAATTAGAGAGTTATAAATCGGTGTGATTTGCATTCATAACATAGCCACGATACCTAAATGTCCCTTAATTCCTAGAGTTAAGTTGTAGTCCTCCATGGCTTATCTAAAAAGGACCAAATAGCAAAATAATGGTTTTGGGAAGTTAAAGCTACATATACAAGTAGGCTTGCCCTCAACCACCGTGCGCACCATTTAATTATTTTTTTATTTTTAAATAATTGTTAAATCAGAAATCCTGAATACTCTTCCATTTTTGGTAGGTTTAAATATTCATATTTGGGTTGGTAATTTTACTCGTAGGAAAAAAATGTTTAAGTGGCAACTCTGAAAACTACAAACGCTTAAGCAAGCAATCGATTATGTATATATGTATGTGTAAGCCTACATGTAAGACCACCAGTAAATAATTTTGCAAACTTTTCATAGCTCGAATGTTTCGTCCCTCGCACTTTTAAGCTGCCGCTCAGATGCGACAGGCTGTTTCCATTTGCAATTTTGTTCTAAAGTTTGACTCACGAACAACCTTGTTAAATTGTGCCGAATAAAGTGGAAACTTTTGATGTAAGCATGTGTTTGTTTTATCAATTTTGAACTGCCTGCCAATATCCTGTTTACCGAAATGAGATTTACGCAAAGTATGCCAGGAGTTCAGTGTTTTGATTTTTTATTAGTAAATGTAAAGAGAAAAACGGAAGGAAGGATAAAAGTAGGAAAGGCTAAATTCGGTTCGGACTGAACTTATTATACCCGCGCGCATTTTAGTAAAATTGAATTTGGGCAGGCTGTTAACAAACAATCAAACAATCTCTTAGACAATGACAGCTTACAATAGTTTGTCTCGTCAGAGGAACGGTGGAAACTTAGTTTTAACATATATAAAACGTGGGCATGGCGTTTATAGGATTTCAACAATATTTATGTGGGCACTAACTGAGATGACGAGCAAACTATTCAGGAGCATAGTGAAAGAGAAAATATATTTTATAGAATCTCACCTCACCAGCATGGTTTTGTAGCCTGTGCGGTCTGTGATTATCAAATTCGTGGCCTTAAGCGAGTACTACATTAATAAGTTTTTATCATGACTCACTGATTTTTCTAGAGCATTCGACAAAGTATCCCATGGCATTCTATAGCGCAAGCTAGCCACGTTTGGATCCCAAGCTATATTTGTGAAATGGTTGCCTTCTTATTCACGTAATAGGAGCTTTGTGGTCTCAACAGATGGGTTTCTTCTATTCCCTTTATTACACCCTCTGGCGCGCCTTAGCGAAGTATCATAGAACATCTATTCTTTTTACATTTTATTAATGATAGAGGCAGTTGCTTTTCGTTTTCTAGATATTTACTTTACACGGACGACCTACAAGCTTTCTCTTCGATTAGGAGTTCTGAAGATGGTTCAAAGGTTAAATAAGAGATCACTAGATTGCATATGTGGTTTTGTCGGTCTCACTTACATCTTAATATCAGTAGGTGTTATCACGTTGCGTTCTCCAAACTACGTAACGTAGTACGAACTTCATACAGTATCTCTGGTACTTCACTTCAGTCTGTTAACGAGATCAAATACCTCGGAGTGGTCTTTAACTTCTTCTTCTTCTTAATTGGCGCTATAACCGCTTACGCGATTTTGGCCGAGTTTAGCAAAGCGCGCCAGTCGTTTCTTTCTCGTGCTAACCGGCGCCAGTTGGACACACCAAGTGAAGCCAAGTCCTTCTCCACCTGATCTTTCCAACGGTCTTTAACGCTTCTTTTAAATTCAGCAACTGCATCCATTTTATCATATTTAAATCTTATGCTGCGTTAGGTTTTGTTCGTCAAAGTAGTTCTATTTTACAGATCCCTACACTCTAAACTTACTCTATTCATCTTTTGTTCGTCCAAAGCTTGAATATGCTGCATTTAGCTGGAGACCTCATCACAAATTTGCTATTGACAGAATTGAGAGTATTCAAAGGGCTTTCCCTAAATACTCCCTATCTTCCCTATATTTCTCCACTCCCATCCCTACATACAATTATCGCTTCCTTTTGATTAACTTTATATCCCTCGAAAACAAAAAGTCTATTCTTTCCTGGTCTTATGTGCATGGTTTGGTAAGTGGTGTAATCGATGGGTTAAAATGCTTAAAATTTGTATGACAATTTTTGTGATTCTTTTGATTTGCACAAAGTTTGAAACTTGGATTCATATGATTTTGTAAGAGAATGAGCTATGTTTTCATACAATTTATTAAAACTAAATAGCAAATAAATAAAGTGTATAAAATTGTCAATAAGCCTGTGTGAAATATTTATTTAATGCACTGCATGTTTTGAATATGAGCCGAATAAGCGCATAAATAAGATTTAACAAAATGCTTCAACGCCAACAAAGTCTGATGACTAATACTTTTAGGCAGAAAAGTAGCCTAACTATATTCTGATCAGAAAATTCCTCTACGTATTTTGTATATCAGTCCGATCCAGAAAGTACAATCAAACTCGGATCATCCGTTCCGGAAATTAGCACATCCAAACAGGCAGGTAAAGATTTCAAAAATTATCTACTTGCATCTCATCCACTATATACGAGTATACTTACAGTTTTTTTTTTTTTTTGTTTTAATGATACTTCCAATATTCATACATGATAATCCTGCAGTTTTTCATAGTTAGTTTACATAAATTACACTTGCATGTCTACATATTCAACTGAAAAAGCCCCAAATAAATACAATCGACCTAAATTTGTGTATTCATTCAGAATACACATGCCTGTACACAAGAATGTATACAAATTTGTATGCAAGCGTATTAAAGTGGCTCATAAATAAAAGAGTGCTACTCGTTTTTAGCGCTAAAGGCTTTCAATTTTTTCATATAAATGATAACCATTATTTTTGCATGCAAACACACCTGCAAATGGTAGAAAATACAAACAATAAATATCACTTTAAAATTGTATTAGTATGCAAGCGAGTACGATGGTATTTGTACATATGCATGTATGCGTGTTCCTTACTAAAACTCTTAACTTACGTATGGCTGATGTCATTACCCATCCAACTTCATATCTGCAATATTTCTAACAGGCTTATTAGAGAGTTTGTGTGTATTAGCACAAAATAAATGTTAAGTGCTGCGAGCAACACCAGGATATGCATTAAATAATTTTTGTAATCAATTTTCACAAACCGCGAGCACAATTATTAATATACGACATTTACGTGTCCAGGTATGTATGAAGAATATAAATAAGTTGCAGGGATAACCATAACGTATTTCAACGGGCACGTATCGTTGGCGAACAAGTGGCTCATGTGGTATTTAGAAGAGAATTTATGTGAAAAGTTTCGCAAATGTGTGTCAGAAAATGGAAATAAATGTGTGCATAGATGTATTATGTATGTACAAGTACATAGTATGTATATGTATATGTATGAATTTACTAACTATTTCTCAACTGGTAGGCTTCAAGTAGATTTGAAACTACATAAAAGTACTACTCTAGTTCGTCTACCTCTTTTTTCCAGCAACCATGGAAAAATTAGGTCAAGTTAAATGTTAAATGTTAAATGTTAAATGTTAAATGTTAAATGTTAAATGTTAAATGTTAAATGTTAAATGTTAAATGTTAAATGTTAAATGTTAAATGTTAAATGTTAAATGTTAAATGTTAAATGTTAAATGTTAAATGTTAAATGTTAAATGTTAAATGTTAAATGTTAAATGTTAAATGTTAAATGTTAAATGTTAAATGTTAAATGTTAAATGTTAAATGTTAAATGTTAAATGTTAAATGTTAAATGTTAAATGTTAAATGTTAAATGTTAAATGTTAAATGTTAAATGTTAAATGTTAAATGTTAAATGTTAAATGTTAAATGTTAAATGTTAAATGTTAAATGTTAAATGTTAAATGTTAAATGTTAAATGTTAAATGTTAAATGTTAAATGTTAAATGTTAAATGTTAAATGTTAAATGTTAAATGTTAAATGTTAAATGTTAAATGTTAAATGTTAAATGTTAAATGTTAAATGTTAAATGTTAAATGTTAAATGTTAAATGTTAAATGTTAAATGTTAAATGTTAAATGTTAAATGTTAAATGTTAAATGTTAAATGTCATATTGTCATATCACAGTTACTTTCTTGTCTCAAAGAAAATATTAAATATTTCTATTTGTCACAGGTGGGCGTATGCACTTTTGCTTTTATAAACACAGGAATTTATTCCGCATAAACAGTTTTTTAAGGAGCCGTAAATAAATTTTCACACTTACAATACATATGCAAGTACGCTAATACACATACATATTCTTATATGTATACTTATACAAATGATGACATATCGTTTGGCACATGATTAACTTACAATTTTTGACAACCGGTATGCTCAGCAGATTTTTTTTTATATAGCACAAAAGAGCGCATATGTTATTTCACGAAATTTTATGTATCAGAAATTTAATACCACATCTTTTATGGCAATATTTACGACTTCCAAAGTTATATGTGCAAATGAACCTTCAGTGTCGAAAAACGCCATAAAGCAAAATTATTTTAATTTGTGGGTGTAGTGCACTTATTCGTCACATTATTAGATATTACACTCCGCTATCTTTGGGACGTTATTTATTAGATTGTTTAAAATTACTTGAAAATGTACGAAACATTAATAGATCTTAATGGCTTGGTACAATGAATATCTGCTCTAAAATGACCGTTCAAAGCATACCAAGTCTTATTTTGGCTAGGGATGCAAAAGTCGAATCTGAGTCGAGTCAGAGTCTGCTACGGAACTAGCAAAAAACTCAATAATCTATAATTTTTCAAAACGTCACAGCAATTCGAAAGTTTTGACAAAATGCAGCTAGGTCTCATAACAATCACCAACAGCTGCTTCGCGATACATTCGGACTCAACTATATTTTACGATTAAGTGTAGATAAATATACTTATTACTTTGTATAATTTATATAATATATCGCTGCACATTAGTTATAATTTCTGTTTTATCTTTTCAGAACCAGAACCGAATTCTTTCGCAAGTCAACGATTAAGATTGTAAGTACAATTATCCATCTTTCTAAGTAAATTTAATTTTGCTTTACTTCAACTGACATCTTCCTCTCAAGCAAATGCCGATGGAATTTCAACAAGTCTAATAAAAAGTTATCCGGCATTGGTCTGTCCTCTGAAAGTTATGTTCAACATATCTTAATCGTCGGGGAGTTTCACTGAAGCATGAAACTTCTCTTCCATTACGCCCACTTGAAGGCTTTCATTCCCTTCCAATAGGCGACCTAAATACTTAAGGATATTTTGCGTCCATTTTTTAATATTATTTCAAAGGGCCGCCCATTAATAAAAATCCACAATCATTTTTTTTTTTTCAGTAAATTTTTCCTACCTTTCACTTGTAAATAGTCTGTCAAAAGAGCGCCTAGATGTTGTTTTAAAATAGAATTTTTTAAATGTAGATTCTTCAAGTTTCATTATATTTGTTCACAAGACGGCTCGTAACAATTACCGTATATGTGAAAAATGGCATCGTAAATATCCACTACGAGCACGTCTACACAATCCACAAAACCGTCGGTTCATGAATGCCTAATTCTCCATCTCGTCGAGATATTGTCGTTGAAGGTTGTTCAGCAGCACTTTACGTTACTACAACAATATTCTCAACAGAACGTACAGTTTTTAGACTGCCAGTCTTTTTATATCCTTGACAGAACCAATTTCTTGATATTTTTTCACCAACCTTTGAATTGTCGACTCATTTGGACGTTTATTTCCACCAAAAAAATTACGAGTTTCGCAATATGTTGTTCTTAAAGAACGATCATTTTTTAATGTACATACATATAATGGGTTTTTCAGTAAGAGCGCTTCAACTTTTGAACTTTTTTGAATAAAACACAAACGGTTTGACTTTTTTAACTAATTTTTTTTTTTATTATCGAGTTTGAACATATACATTTAAGTATGAAATTCGATTTCTTTTGCATGACCACCGCGTGCACGTTTTACGAAGTCCAATCGTTGAACCCAATTCTCGACCACTCTTTTGCATAAACCGGCCGAAATTCCAGCAATTTCGCGTTCAATATTGGCTCTGAGCTCACAAATCGTCGCCGGCTTGTTACTGTAGACCAATGACTTCACATAACCCCAAAACGGGACGGCTTGTTAAATGGTCCGTAAAATGGCCGTAATGCTCTTAAAGTAGCAGCAGCAGAACGATTATTTTCATAAAAAATTTGCACGATTTGCAATCGTTGCTCAAGTGTGTAGCGTTCCATGATGAAATGTATACTAATGAAGTTTACAAATGACAAGCGAAAAATAAAAAATATTGCGTCGTTCGCCCTCCCTATCGGAAAAAAGTTGAAGCGCATCTATTGAACAACCCATTATATACATGGCGCTTACACCACTTTTGGGAGTTAGGCCGAGCTCCTCCTCACTTTTGTGTTGCTCCACAAAACTCTCAATAATTTTAACGCGTTGTTCTTGTTCGTGCAAAATTGTGCATCTGTCTACTTGACAAATGCATACTTTAAAAAAAGGTACTCTCTACTGCCCTTTATAACTATAATAAAAACATTAAAAAGCAATTTCTACAGTTCCGTGAGTTTTGTCTCTACATCTTTATATTTTTGACTAGGTTAGGGACATATATAAAATTGCATTAGTGCATAATATCCAACTTTTAAACCGGCTAACATTTAAATATATATATTTATGTATATAAATTATTACTAAAATATTAACAAATAATTAACTTCCTCCCGAATACTACAACTACATTTTAATTGGCATTTTTGCCTCTTATGGCCATACATATTTTGTTTATAAATAAACCTAAAGGGTACCTTCACTTCATATGCAAGTATTGTTATTGTAATTGCAGTTGCGGTTGTGCATGTAGTTGAATTTTTCCAGCCCATATGTGCGCCCGTGTGTATGCATGTGCATGTTCGACAAAGTTGTCAACGTTGACCCACATACCAACTCGCCCACTTCAAAAATTGCTACTCTTGGTCACAAACGGTGGCCAAACAAACAATGCTGTAAATGAAACTCATACGTTTTGCTCCATGTTTCCGTGCCTCCTCCCCCACTTGCCGCTGTCATTTCAGTTGCATGCTGTTTGTTGCGTACGCTTGCCCAGTCGCGGTTTATACAGTGCTGAGGATTTTTTGCTGACCCGCCCCACAAATTTCCATGGCATGCTAAGGTCCTGAATGTCATTGACAAGCATGCCATCACCGGCACCAACATTGGCACCTGCATCAGCAACGCCCCCGAGCATTCCAAGTCCACCATTGCCAGTGTCAGTGCCAATAAGACTGGCACCAGCGGCAATGCCAACACCACCGTTGCTACTGCTGCTGCTGCCCAAGTCGTCACCATACAGCGCTGCAGATTCTTCATTGAAAAGAGCAGCATTGTTGTTGTCGTTGTTGTAGATTTCATTGAACAATTGCAAATCAGCTGCAGCACTACGTCCAAGGCGTGCACGTAAACGCGCCAACTCGATGTTGGATAGTTGTTCTGCGAAAAAGAAAACAAGAAATATGAACACACACACACAAACATGTAAATGAAAGAGTGTTGTTTTTCGTATGAGTGAGCAAATGGGCAGTGAGGGTTTGTTATTTTTCGGCGAGGAATAGTCAAAGTTACATTACTTAGGTACATAAACATACATATATAGTATGTTTGTATAGTACCCTTGCAGTTAAGCCTGCGAGTAGTGAACCAACAGCCTATCAGTTTGCTTTGCGGCTGAAGTAGTTCGTTTCGGTACTCAGTTGAACATTACGTTAAAGTGATCTCATCGAATTTTTTCCAAATTTCTACGAAATACCAATTGCTAGCCTATATATACGAAGGGTGTTCAAAAAGTATCGCGCATTTTGAATTTTCGCAGTTAAGTATACTCGAATTTCGATTTCTTTGTGGCGATATGTTGGTACTCATGTCTCTCAGTCATGCCGACGAGTTCGGCCATTTTGAATGTTCAGTTAATTGTTGACAGCTGACTTGCTTGCACGTGTTTCGGCTCGTCTCCGACTTTTACCTATTCAAAAAGATGGATCAAAGAACCTACATAAAATTTTGTGTGAAAAACGAAATTAAGTGCGCGGATGCATTCCGAATGTTGCCTGCGTCATACGGAGAAGCTACTTTGGACCAAAGCAACGTTTATCGGTGGTACAAAATGTTGTCAGAAGGCCGAGAAGATGTGAATGACGAAAAGCGTGCCGGACGCCCGAGCACTTCAACAACAGACAAAAAATTGATGAAGTGAAGAAAATGGCATTAGTCAATCGTCGAATCACCGTTAGAGAAGTTGCTGAGGACCTAGACATATCGATTGGCTCGTGCCATTCGATTTTTTCAATGATTTGGGCATGAGACGGGTCGCCGCAAAATTCGTACCAAAACTGCTCAATTTCGACTAAAAGCAGCATCGCATGAACATTTCTCCACGACGACCAAATTTGCTCCAGAGGGTCATAACTGATGACGACTCGTGGGTTTATGACTACGACGTAGAAACCAAAGCTCAATCATCTCAATGGAAACTGCCGCACGAACCAAGACCGAAAAAGGCGCGCCAAGTTCGGTCGAATATAGAAGTTTTGCTAACCGTTTTCTTCGATTGCAGGGGCGTTGTGCATCATGAGTTCTTGCCACAGGGTTAAGCGGTCAATAAGGAATATTACCTGCAAGTTATGCGCAATTTGCGTAAAGCAATCCGCCAAAAACGCCCAGATTTGTGTAAGAACTAAAATTTGCTCTTGCATCACGATAACGCCCCTGCTCACACATCGTAGCTTGTGAGCGACTTTTTGGCCAACAACAACACACTAATGATGCTCCAGCCACCGTATTCGCCTGTGAATTTTTCTTGTTCCCGAAACTGAAGAGGCTCATGAAAGGTCGACGTTACGCTACGATTGACGAGATAAAGATGGCATCGAAGGAGGAGCTTAACAAGATAAAAAACTGATTTTTTGAAGAGCTTCGAAGATTGAAAACGTTGGCACAAGTGCATAATATCTCATGGGTATTACTTTGAAGGCGACAAAATAGATATTAATAAACGAGTAAACATTTTCTGACAAAAATTAGCAATACTTTTTGAACACACCTCGCACAACAGCATAATTCTATTTAACGCACCGGTTAGCCCCTGCATCAGCATCGCACCAGTTAATGAACTAGGTCATCAAGGCTCCGAAAATTTAAGTCCAATTTGGGGTCAAATTTACCAGTTTCGGACGAGATGCAAAAGTGAATCAAAATTTAGAAAATTAAAAAATATTTCTTTGTAAATTAAAATATTACACTAAATATTTTCCCATCTGTAAATTTGTTCGACTAATGTTATTTTATAAAAAATAAACAATAACCATATTAAAATGTTTATTTATGTTGAAGCAAATTGAAAGCAAATTCAAATAAAAATTATTAACTATTGGTATTTAAAGCATAAGAAACAAGAAAAGCAATTCCGAAGAATTTAGCAATTAAGACTTTAAGCAATGAATAAAAGGATACGCTTTTTTGCGAGTTTTGAATAATTTGAAGCAATTTGCATGCACCTCTAATTGGTAATATTGCAACTGGTATACTTTTAGTTGCACTCGAACCAGTATGCAAGCTTCCATTAAATATATTCCAGTTCATTAACTAGAATATCTGCTGAGTAGTTTCACTTTCAACTACGGAGATGCTGGTAACAAAGGGGAAAATAACTCTAATTTAAAAAGCATTTGCGAGGGTTATAGTATTAAGTATATGAATATAAATAGATGAATATTTTTAAACGCGGTATTCGAGCCGAGTACGCAATTATTCGGACTCATGTAATCTTTATTGGCTTATCTAATTTTAGACCGAAATCTTCAATGAGAATAGTTCAAATGAAGAGGTATAGGGTGCCGGTGCTGCATTTGGCTGCACCACCATCATTATAAATATTAATGTTGATTTATTATTATTTCAAATTCACTTGCACATTAAGCAAGATTATGGTGCAGTAGTTTGAATGAAATTTTAATAATTCTGCTCTTAATACTCTAAACATAATTACTTTTGTTGGTATTTGTATTATATATTGTAATTTGGTTTTTGAACACTTACATTGTATATTGCCGTCTAACGTCTTTTTTTCAATCATTGCCTAAAACCCAACTCCAGCCACCTGACTTCAATTATCCAGTCTCAATTTTACAATTTTTACTTTAATAGGTAAAATTCCATAACGATTTTCAAAATTTCACGACAATCATGCCGTCGAAGTCCTGATTCTGAAGTTGCAACTCACTTACACATAATTTTTCATTATTATAGTGACTAACAATCAATCATAAGCAAGAAATATGTGCGTGACTAGCATTCGAAACCTGCCAGAAAGCGTGGAATGAAAGCCCGAGTTGAAACAACAAAAAATAATAAAAAATAGAAATTTTTGTTCTAATAAGTTTTCGAAGCAGACGATGGACAAATCATCCGACGTGTATTTCTGCAATGAAAACACTCCTCATAAAAACCATCTACCATTCGAAAGCGGCTTCAACCTGTAGGTCTTCCATCTGTGGAACAGCATCAAGACGCATACCATAAGACGTCAAATACATATAAACGAAAGAGTCATCTTTTTAAAACTCAATTACATTCTTTGTCCTCAATAAATTTGGTTTTATTTATTATTAGCTAATGTCATACTTGTTTGGTGGCTTTCCAAAAGTATAGAATTAAATTTGTATCCAAAAGTAACTAGGTAACCAATTTTGGAAGTTAAATGCGAAAAATTGTAACAATACTTGAAGAAATATATAAAATTGGAGTCCCGTTTCATGTGCTATCAGAGCCAAGTGTGAAAAATTCTACTCAAAGCGGAACAAACAATTTTAATTTCAGTTAAGCAAACCGACAGGCAAAAGTATTTTCACTTTTCTTGGCTTCAATTTGGCACTCTTTCAATAACGGCACGCTTTCAAATTTTCGCCTCTACCCATTTTAAAGTTGGACGGCCCTTTTCATGGCACATCATATTTATACATCATTACTTATTAAAAGAATATTTTCCACTGACTGTGAGAATGTTTTTAGGAAGCTCAAAAATTTTTGTTTTTTGATATTTCCACGGTTTCTATAAAACCTTTGTATGTGTGTGCATGCGTTTTGTCAAATGGCTTCACTTTCCAGGCAACTGCAAGCGATAGCAAAAAAACAATTTTAATAAAAAAATTTAATTCTATAAAAATAACCTATGGCCACGGAATAGGAGAGTTAGCGATACCCACCATAAGGCCATGAGGATGGTTAAATTACTTCTAAATTGTCATGTTAAGTCAAAGTTCAGTCAAGCCAAAGTTTTGACGTTTTGCTTGCCTAGTATAAATAGAAAATTTAGAATTTATTTGGCTAAAAAGTAATGACTATGGCTACTTTAGCGCCCATGTGAAAATTATTAACGGGAGAATACTCATGCACATTTTCTCTTCTTTGTTAACACAAAAACAAAATTTCACTTATATTTTTTTCACTCCAACAAGAGGTTGGGCTATAAATATGAAACGCACTTTATTTACTTCGTCATTCGCAACACTTCAATTCAAGGGCATTAATATTTTAGATTATAAGCAAATATGATTTATTTCCATGCGAATTGTATACTCACTCCTTAGGCTGTGCATAATGTTGAGTAATGCCAGATTGTAAGCATACGTTGGCATATTTCTCAAGTACTCGTCCGAAGTGGCCAAACCATGTTGTGAACGCTTTTGACGTGTTTTCAATGTCGCTGTCGCTACTTCTGGCGTTAACAATGACCGTTTGTTTGGGTGTTGAGGATGTTGTTCATGTTGTTGACGTTGTTGTTGTTTTTGTTGTTCCTGTATGGGCGTGTACGGCTTTGAGTTGATATTGGGAGAGTTTGCCAAATTCATGGCCTAAAACGAAACAAAAACAAATAATCAGCTCATCAGTATGGGGCGTGCAAGAAAAATGGCAGCAGAAAAGAAATAGAAAGAATAAAAAAAAAAATACACATATTTGGTGAAAACGACAAGTTTTTGTGTATCTTTTTTGACACACTTTCTTGCCATTTATTTAGCTTTATTTTGACAGGTTTTTGTGATTCCAGCGTTGTGTTGCTGTTTCTTCAATTGCCTTTCTTCCTTTAGAACATTTCTAATAAAATTGTAAAGTCAGTAGAATTCTGGCGAGTTCTAAATGGCATTGCTAACCAGGACAAAGGCAGCGGAAGAGAAAAAGGTTCTAGTGACTAGAAAAGTAGTGAGCTTGCTGAAGAAAAATCCCTAGCTATTACTGACAGAAAACCGCCTTAGGCAAAGTAGGTGCTAACGCTCAAGACTTTTAAAGTCCAAAAAGCACCGGATCGCAATGCAGCAAAAAAATATGTAATGAAGAAAAATACAAGCCAAAATCCCTGAAAACAATCTTGTTTCTTCTTAAAGTTCGATTTCTGCTTAATGAATGAGGGAAGAGTCGAGTAAGCCTTATTTGATATTTCTCGGCTTCTAGGCTAGGAGTTTTACGAGGCAGATGTTAGAGGAAATGTTGAGAGAAAGCTTAGTACTCATAAAAGCTTCTCCCTGCACTGGCAGGCTTCAATTTGTGACAAAATAAGTCAACTTTTCGCCACGACCGGAATCTTTAATGCAAAAATGAATATGAAAGAATGCTACAAAAAAGTCTTGCGACATTTAGTGACCAACATAATGTGTGAACTTTCTTTTCGTCTTAGTCATGCCACATCAGAAAGCCAGCTTTTGAATGGTACAAAATTAATAACTACATATAATATTTTTATTAAATTAAAATTGTAAATCTTGTGTTTTTTTTTCAAAAATTATTTATTTATTCATTAATATCTATTTTGGCCCCTTCAAAGTAATCCTCATGAGACATTATGTATTAGTGCCAACATTTTCTCCAATCTTCGAAGCACTTCAAAAAATCACTTTTTTATCTTGTTAAGCTCCTCCTTCGATGCCATCTTTATCTCGTCAATCGTAGCGTAGCGTCGTCCTTTCATGAGCCTCTTCAGTTGCGTGAACAAGAAAAAGTCATAGGGGGCCAGATCTGGGGTGGCTGGGGCATCATTAGTGTATTGTTTTTGGCCAAAAAGTCGCTCACAAGCTACGATGTGTGAGCAGGGGCGTTATCGTGATGCAAGAGCAAATTTTAGTTCTTCCACAAATCTGGGCGTTTTTGGCGGATTGCTTTGCGCAAATTGCGCATTACTTGACCGTTTTAACCTGTGGCATGAACTCATGATGCACAACGCCCCTGCAATCGAAGAAAACGGTAAGCAAAACTTCTACATACGACCGAACTTGGTGCGCCTTTTTCGGTCTTGGTTCGTGCGGCAGCTTCCATTGAGATGATTGAACTTTGGTTTCTACGTCATAATCATAAACCCACGATTCGTCACCAGTTATGGCCCTCTGGGGCAAATTTGGACCGTCGCCGACAGACTCCAACATCTCATTAGAAATGTTCAGGTCATGCTGCTTTTGGTCGAAATTGAGCTGTTTTGGTACGAATTTGGGGCGACCCGTCTCATGCCCAAATCATTGAAAAAAATCGAATTGCACGAGCCAATCGATATGTCTAGGTCCTCAGCAACTTCTCTAATGGTTATTCGACGATTCCACGATTTCTTCACTTCATCAATTTTTTCGTCTGTTGTTGAAGTGTTCGGGCGTCCGGCACGCTTTACGTTGTTCACATCTTCTCGGCCTTTTGAGAACAAGAAACATTCGGAATGCATCCGCGCACTTAATTTCGTTTTTCACACAAAATTTGATTCAGGTTCTTTGATCCATTTTTTTGAACAGGTAAAAATCGAAGACGAGCCGAAACACATTCAAGCAAAGCAGCTTTCAACAATTAACTAAACATTCAAAATGGCCGAACTCGTCGGCATGACTGAGAGACATGAGTACCAACATATCGCCACAAAGAAATCGAAATTCGAGAATTCAAAATTCGCGATACTTTTTGAACCCACCTCGCATATGTAGTCATTATGAGATATTTAAGGTTTTTGTTGCGCAATTCTATTGACTCAATCTTTCAAAGCCCGCAGTCATTCGGAAATGGCATAGAAGTGCTCGATTTTTCTAATGGGAAAAATTCAACATGCAAGACTGGAGAAACTTGGCGCAAATCTGTCAAGGGTCTAGGGGTAACTAGTTTTTCTCTTTTAAGCAAGCTTTTACACAGTTTTTAATCATTAGTTGTAATTTTTGGTATTTAACCGAGCTCGTATATTTTCTTTAAGACATTGAGGGCCAAGTGAATTCGACGACAATCTCCACATGAGCCCAAGCAGGTTTTCAGTTAGAAAGCAACGTGGCAAGGTGGCACAAAATAAATCATCTGATTTCGTTTTTAAATAATCTTTTTTCGCTTCATAGATGATCTGTTGCAGCTGTTTACTTCAAAAGTGTCAAATATGATTGACGTAGGGCGTCATTTGCAAAAATTGTAAATCTTCTTAGGGGGTGATTAATTTTGCGCCACCCGGCAAATTGATTGCTGTGCCATCTCCAATCTGCTTTGCAGGTTATTTTGGGTTTTATATCTATTACATTATTAATAATGCCGCAAGTTTTTGCATGACATGGCCCAGCATGACAGCACTGAAATCTTAAAAATCGCTATCCTACCAAAATGTGCGAAATGTTTATTTTTTTCTATTTTGTGTATATATTTTTCTCTTTAATTTTATTTTTATTAAAATATCTATTCTACTTTATTTTAATTTTTCAGAATTTTTTATGAGAATTGGTTATAAATGGCGAAGCAAAAGTGAAAAAAAAGTGAAGCATTGACTTTTCGGGTGATGGATCTATGGTTGATGAGATTTCATTGTCAGATGATTCGATTCGTATACTGACTCCATCGATAAACAAACTAATCCTGATGAGCCTTAAACTAGACGACGCGTCGTAAAGAGATCTACAAGACGAGCCAAGGAAAAATCATTGCCTGTTATTGAATATAAGAAAATCAAATCGACCAAAGGTTTGAATTGATACTTATAAGAAATTGGGAATTGCACTTTTGCTTGACCTTTCAATAAAAAATGTCTACATTATTTATAAGGCAGCTAACAACAAAAAGGCCAACTTAGCTGAATGCTAATCAGCAAACACAATTTTATTTACTCTCTGGCTCCATTCGTTTGTGATAAGCAAGAAACTGCAAATGGTCACTGGTAGACAATGTTGCCAGATTCACAGTTTTAATTGTCAGTTACTGTTAAAAAAGGCTTGAGGGTTTCTTTACAGTTTACAGTTTTTCTGGAGCTTCAAATTTGAACGAATTGTTTCGTTAACGTAACTTTTTTTTTCCATAACATACTGATCCTAAAGTAGTGAACTAAATTATTATTATTTGCTTAATATCAACAACCAACCAACAGCTTTCTTACATTTTTTTTTGTATTTTCCTTCCTTCCCAAGAGCTGTCACTGTACTGTAATATAATATGATATTATTATACGACTATTCCGAAATATTTTATCCGCTATTTTGTAAAATTTGTTCAATTCTTCTTTCAATTCGCTTCAAAAGATGTCCACACGTTTTTATATATTCGCTTGCACGCATTTTATTTATTTGTGTACCTGTATTGATTTCCTCACAGTTTAATTCGCAATTTGTTTTCCTTCCGTATTTTCTCCTACAATAGAATCTTGTTTTTTATCAGTATTTACAGCTGTCGGCACCTGATACCGATACAAAAATGTCTCAATTGAGTACCTACACATCGAAGCGTTTTTATAAACACATACATGATGGGCACACACGCTGAAAAGAACTTCCAAATAAAGCACCTGCAAATAGTCGACTAAAGTGACCCGGCAAGAAAACATGAACCAGTGAAACAAATTTCGCATTCACAACTTGTGCTACTTTGTCAAATAAGAACAAGTATGGTAAAAATAAAATACAAATCTTGCATATTACATATGGTACATATCTTTATACGTTTATTAAAAAAACTTAAACTTATTTTTTTCGTCCAGGCACTAAATGCCTTGTTTTTCGCGAAATATTTAATTACTTAGTTATTTATAGCCGTAGCCTGAAGTAACCATAAACTTCAATGAAGAATAAGATTTTTGTATTAGAATTTGCTGAACTCAACACGTAATCGTTTTTATTTTTTTAAATAAACAATTTTTTTTTTTAACTATTTGTTTGCATTTAAATAGTAGTAGTTATCTCTCTATTAACATAATTAAAAAAATTTGATACAATTTCTTTACGTTCCTCCGAGAAATGAGAACATTGACTAAAGGAAAATACTTGTCAAAGAAAGAAAAAACTTAAATTGACTTTAATAAAAGAAGTAACCAATTCTGAGTCTGTCATTCCTAACTTTCAAGGAAAAAAAGACATTTTTTACGATCGACGCTTCACCTTAAATGGAATAAGTGACTGCTCGCCCACCCTTGCTTAAATCACTTGACATAATGGTAAAGCTAAAATTTACACGCAGACAATGGGCAAAGGATTGGAACACAATTATCTTCTCTGATGAGAAATTATTTAATTTTAACCGTTCAGACTCCATGAGATGCTATTGGCGTGACCTTCGATTCAGATACCGAAACAAATTTCGGAGTGTGAGAGAGTTAGAGTGGGAGCGGTCATGGTGAAAATAATTCAGAAGGTGTGGCCAGTATCAGACCAATTAACCAGCTCTCAGCAAATTGGAAAGAATCAGCACATTGGCTGGCTTAACCGTGAACATTATAGCGGTTTGTTTATGAAAACACGGATACCTAGTGTGTTATTTACGAAAAAAATCATGCCCATACTGCTTCATTGCCATCTGAACAACGACTGTTTGGAATACTTGCGAAATTAGCAGGCAGAATCTGCTGCCGATTCCCCTCCGACGTGGCAGCCGAAGTTGCTCTCACAATTTCGTTTGGCACCATAGCTGAAGGCCAAGCCTGATAATCTATCACCCTTGGGAGCGGTGGTGTTCTTTCCAACTGCACTAAAAACTAAATCATTCATTTCACTAAAAACGCATTATTAGAAGGCGCTCTCCTCTGACAAGGCCCAGCTGGAGAACGCAACAATTCATATCACAAGGTCGTCATTGGAGTGGTGTAGGACGTACTAAATCTTCCTTTTGCGCAATGGCGCATTATCATCATCGATTTCTAAAGTTCTCAATTGAACCATTGGGCCACAATGAGCCATATGGCGCTCCATGGTTCGCTGACTATACGATCAAACGCGCAGAAATGATACTTTTCGTACAGTTTTGGAGATGAAATTTTAAATTAAGGAAACTCCAAATATCCATAACAAACTGTACGTAATAACAGAAAAAAACAACATAAACAATCTCAACTTTTCTTATCTAAGCATTCTTTATAAACTGGAAATTTAAATTAAATCACATTTTCATTTAATGAAATTTGGTTTCATTATTTTTCGTAAACTGCTTTGTTAATTTTTTTAAACTTTTTATTTGACACGAGGATTTGATTGTTCTTAAAATATCAGGAAATGCATGAATTTTTAATATACTATCATTTAATTTTATTATATAATAAAAATTTGAATTAAGAAAACTAAAAAATTTCAAATATTTTAATTTATTCTACCAAATCTGAAATTCTAGAAAAACTGTAACTTTTGCTGTGTGATACTTAAAACACTGTACTTTTCAATTAAAACTGTGAATCTGGTAACATTGCTCGTGAGTTAAGCGTCACTTGGGCTAATTTATTTTATTAATTTGAAGTAACAAATATCTATAAAATAAACCGAAAATTTCGCCATTAATTGTAATTGAAATATTATTTTTACTTAAATTCTTTTACGATCCTCAGTGTTTTATTTATTCAAAAACAAATTATTTGATGAAGAACCAACATTAAGCCACATCACTAAGACTTCGTTACCAAGACTTTGGAATTTATAAATTTATAAAGCCGAAAACAGCACAAATACTTAGGCAACCATTTTGCGCCAACTGCTAGGCATCACTGCTTTATATCACTGAAGGTGGATTTTCCTACAGGTAACGATTAGCTCCGTAAGCAGTATAAGTATTTGTGTGCGTTGTGTTTTCTTGTTTTGTTTCTACATTTTATTACCTTTGGCGCCTCGGTGATGAAACCCAAGGAAGTAGCTATAATTTTTCGTTTGCTACATTCCAACAATAATGTAATAATATTTGATTTTTTGCTGTTCCTGCTTTAAAATTAAACTTCCTATTACGCCACCTTAGCTGGCTTAACAAAGTCCTTTTAACGGTTGAATGTATATTTCAAAATAAATAATCTGCGATGCGGTATTTAGAATAATGCAACACCAGACACCCGGGCAACTAAGCAACTGGGCGACAATGCGTGGAACAATTATAAAGAATATTTCTGCAATAGTATTTTAAAGCGCTTTCAGTGTGAAATAAATTTTGCTATTTTTTTTTAAGAAAGCAGAGCTGAAAGCATAAGTGATTTGATTTTGACCTTCATAGCTGCCTTAAGTCTTTCCTTGAACTGGACATAATCGGCTTTATGACTTAATCCATCGCTGTTACCTTAATTACCCCCAAAAAAGCCAGGATTGAGTTTTAGAGAAAAAAAGAGGTTGTCTGTAAAGTCGGTTTACTGACGATAGTTTAACGTGATAACGTCATAAGAAAATACTGATTGAATGGTTGCATTTTCAAAAAAAATTTTAATTTTATTTGTTTGATAGATATTTTGTATGGATATAGAGAATGAGTTAACATTAACATAACATAATATACTTTAACATAACATAACATAACATAACATAACATAACATAACATAACATAACATAACATAACATAACATAACATAACATAACATAACATAACATAACATAACATAACATAACATAACATAACATAACATAACATAACATAACATAACATAACATAACATAACATAACATAACATAACATAACATAACATAACATAACATAACATAACATAACATAACATAACATAACATAACATAACATAACATAACATAATATAACATAACATAACATAATATAACATAACATAACATAACATAACATAACATAACATAACATAACATAACATAATATAACATAATATAACATAACATAACATAACATAATATAATATAACATAACATAACATAATATAACATAACATAACATAATATAATATAACATAACATAACATAACATAACATAACATAATATAACATAATATAACATAACATAACATAATATAACATAACATAACATAATATAACATAACATAACATAACATAACATAACATAACATAACATAACATAACATAACATAACATAACATAACATAACATAACATAACATAACATAACATAACATAACATAACATAACATAACATAACATAACATAACATAACATAACATAACATAACATAACATAACATAACATAACATAACATAACATAACATAACATAACATAACATAACATAACATAACATAACATAACATAACATTACATTACATTACATTACATTACATTACATTACATTACATAACATAACATAACAAATTACCCCGTATTAAAGCACTTATCAACAGCTTTCATTTGATACCCATATTGTACATACACAACCAAAGGTTACCCGGGTCCACGTTTTGACCTATATCTCGAGACCCCAGTCACGGAGCGGCATGAAAAATACTCTGTACTAAAGCATTCACCAACAGCTTTCATTTGATACCCATATTGTACATACACGTCCGAAGGTTACCCGGGTCCACGTTTTCACCTATATCTTGAGACCCTATCTACCAATAGGTATTCAAACTATACGGAAATCATCTTCAATACCTACTTAACAATGTGTGTAAGTTTGGTTTAATTCGGTTCAAAGACACGGCGGGTCCACGTTTTGGCATATATTTCGAGACCCTAGTCATCAATAGGTATGAAACTACCCCGTATTAAAGCACTTATCAACAGCTTTCATTTGATACCCATATTGTACATACACAACCAAAGGTTACCCGGGTCCACGTTTTGACCTATATCTCGAGACCCCAGTCACGGAGCGGCATGAAAAATACTCTGTACTAAAGCATTCACCAACAGCTTCAATTTGATATCCATATTGTACAAACACATTCTAGGGTCCACGTTTTGGTCTCTATCTCGAGACCCTAGTCACGGAGCAGCATGAAAAATACTCTGGACTAAAGCATTCACCAACAGCTTCCATTTGATACCCATATTGTACATACACATCCGAAGGTTACCCAGGTCCACGTTTTGACCTATATCTCGAGCCCTATTTCCAAAATAAAATATAATCCATGTTACTCGTGGATGATGTAGCTTTCGAATGGTGAAAGAATTTTTAAAATCGGTCCAGTAGTTTTGAGCCTATTCATTACAAACAAACAAAGTTTTCCTCTTTATAATATTAGTATAGACAACATATCTTATAAGGTATATGGTAAATATTACCATACATTTTTTCCTTCATATATAATAAAAAAATTAATAATTATAACATTAAAACAACAGGTATTATTAACAAACTTGGTTTTATTTTAAATTCTTCAAGTGAATCAAATTAATAATAATCAATAAGAAGGCATATACAAATACAAATACGTGAATTTATATATGTACATTTGCGCATATACATACATACGTACATATATACGCTCACTTAAGTAGGAGAGAGCAAGATGTCGAAAGTTGCCGTTCGTTTGCTTTGTCGTTCGTTCCGCCCTTTCGCTTGCAGTTCATTCAATGCAATGAGCAAGGTAACGGCAATGAGCAAGGTAACACTAATATGAGCAAGGTAACACTAATGAGCAAGGTAACACTAATATGAGCAAGGTAACACTAATGAGCAAGGTAACTACATATGAGCAAGGTAACACTAATGAGCAAGGTAACTACATATGAGCAAGGTAACGACACATTTTTTCGTGCGTGCAGCCTGTTAAATCGAATTATAAGACGTTATCACGTCAAAATGAAGGATCTCACTTAAAGGGTCCCGGCGGTCTAGAACTCGAAAATAATGCATATAAGTACAAACAGCGCAATCGACGTAACTGCACTAACATCTGCCTATACGCACACTTACATATTATAAATAGTCTGAGATAGAACGAGAGCAAATTATATTCGGAAAAGTTTTTGGTAGTATTCACCAATTGCTGCACAGCAATAACTACTCAATTTCTTTCCTGATATTCCATCTCAAGCTAACGCTCCAGCAGGTACATATACAAGCTGAAACATAATGATATAATACTGATTCGTATTTGATCGTTGAAATGAGCGGCTAACCGAGCTCGCCAACGACCTTCAAACATTTGACATTTGCCCTTACATTGTGCATCGCAATTGTGATTGAGCCTGCGAAAAAGCTCATTGGCCATGAAGTTAATTTTTAAATATTTATAGTAGTGTCTAACACATCAATAGTACAGGAAAGAGAGTTAAAAATTGGATATAAGGGTCTTAGTATATTTTATTGTATATGATTATGATTTTGAGAAAAGAGGCACAAATGCCTTAATACTTGACAGAGGGGAAATGGCTAAAATTACGGCGATTTCAAACGTAATAGTGAGATTGCATTATATTTGGCTGGAACAACACAACCAGCGATTGCTCGTGAGCTCGAGATTCTTAAAGTAAATAAAGTTTTTTTTATAGCAACATTACTCATTACAATGATACTGGTAGCATCGCGAAACGTCATGGAAGTGGTCATCAAAAGACTGCAACGTCACATGAAATGGTTCAAAAAGTGAAGAAGCGACTTGAGTGAAATCCCCGTCGAAGTGCCAATCAAGTGGCGAAGGAACTGAAAATATATGACTGTAGCATCTGCTGCACACTGAAAAATGATCTCAAAATCAACCCTTACAAGATCCAAAAGGCACCTGATCTCACACCAAAGCAGCAACAAGTCAAACTTGAGAGAGCGAAGGAGTTGCTTTGCTTGGCCAAGAACGGTCAATTTCCGAACATTGAGTCTTCTGACGAGAAAAATTTTCAAATTGAGCAATTCGTAAACTCCCAAAACTATAGGGTTTTGGACCGATCGTTCATAGGAGGATTTGAGTCATCGATTGGCGACCAGGAGGCAGCACCCGCCACGGGTAATGGTTTGGGCCACTGTAACCGCAGATGGCTGCTCTCCAATCGTTTTCATCGAGCCTGGCGTCATGGTATATGCTTCCAAAGCGCAAGACGCCTTCCATAGAAGCGACACAATGCTCGAAGTTATTATTTTCATTAAATAATAATCATAAATTAATTTTCCTGTTTTTCTGATCTGATCAAATATATGTAATAAATTTTAGAATTTTTTAAGTTCATTCAAAATAGAATGGTAATTTTCCTTCTGAGATTAGAAACCTGGACATTATTTTCAATTTTTTTTTTGGAACTGGGCCTTAAATTGTAACTTGAATAAACTATGGACTGTATGGGATTTTGTGGACTGGCAATACAATGAATTTTGAAGAACATTAGTTGCTGGGTTTTTTTTTTACAAGGAAATTTTGGAAACTTTGTGCTTTTTAAAGATAGATAAAGGAGCCATTTTCAATTTGAGCCACTGTACATGCATACATATACTCGTCGAACTCGTCAGAACTCGAAATGTTATGCTCATTTTTTATTTTGAATAATCGCCTCCCAACATATTCTTCATCGTTTACTTTTCCCTGACCGGTAAATATAAAAAATTATAACTTTTCTGCAATTCTCAACTAGTTTATCGAATAGGAAAATGAAATCGCCCAGTGGTTGCACACTACATTAAACCTTTTTCCATAGGCGTAAGTGTCCTCACATAGCCTCAACATTTTTGAATTTTCGTGTATATTAACAATCCTTTTTACCTATATAAAGTATTAGTAGCGCACACACTCCTCCCTGCCCCGCTTCTCTTTACCTGGGTTAACCTCATACGCTATGCCAAACTGTATTAGTTCTTTAAAATGCGAACGTAATTAAAGGTCGACTTTGAGTACCAACCCATCCAATGACAATATTTGTGGTGGATTTGTGGTGCACTGGTTATAAAAATTAAGTAAAATGAGCCCATTATTAAATAAACTTAAATATTTATGCAATAATCTGTCCTTATGACCTCAATGAATTGCAACTGAAATTTTAAACTTACACAATAACTTTTCCACATAAATTTTTAATAGAAATCACTTAAGCTGCCTGAATTATTCAATATAAAATATAATTCATTATACGATACAAAATTAAAAAAATCAGGCAATGTGCACTCCAATAAAACACAAATGTGCATATTTAATTAAGGTTGCAGCTGAATTTATGAACAAATAAGGAATGCACCTAAATTAAAAAATCGGATGTGAAAGTGCGCATAACGAACAAATAATGGAAAGTAATTTTGAAATGGCTGAATAAACGGGCATTGCATTTATAATTATAAAATACGGCAATTCAACCACATTTATTTTTATCAATTACAATTTCAATTTAAGGCGAAAATTTGGCGTCAACAAGCATGGCGTATGAGCAACAAATCACCTGTGTACTCATACACGTACACACACAAGATGTGTAGTAAATATTTCTTTCTAAAATTCATTGCAAGAATATTACAATTACTTAACTATTTTGACACAGATGAGTGACGAGTGAAAAATTTGCTAAGTGCATGAAAAGTAAAAGCTTTCATTTTCTCGGAAAGCGTCAAAAGTCACTTGAAAACTTTCAATACCAGAACGAAGAATTTCGTCAACTGTCTGTAGAGAATTTCCAAGAGTTCACGACGAAGTCAGCAGCAGGCAACAATAGCAACTGCATTAAATATAACAAGGTTGGAGCTGACACAATTCTAGTTCTGCTAGTAAATAACCAAAATGCGAAGAAAGTTTATTTCATGGCAAGAGTAATGATGGAAAATTTATGGCAAAGTTTTGCGTGATGACTTACAAATTGCAGCCACGCAAGGCACCGCTACAAAGTATGAGTACGATTCTCAAAATGTTCTACAGTTGGACTTTCGAGCAAGCTGCCTACATGGATGCGTTTAAAGTAAATACTTCGGCCATAAGAATATAAATTAGTACAGTTTGTCACACTTTTATTATATACCAGTAAAAGCTAAAAGTAATTGAAATTTCAACAAAAAAGTTGAAATGCAATATTTTTTGCTACAGTGCAGAGCAGAAAGAAGGATGTGAAAATATTGGGAACAGTGGGAACAGTGGGAACACAGTGGAACCGCTATTTGATAACATCAACTGCTAACGTCAGTATGCTAACGCTTAGTAATGAATTTAAACAAATGTTTTGTTGAACAAGAAATTCTTTCACGGTGAAGATATCTTTATTTAAATATAAATAAGAAATATTAAAAGAAAAATATTGAAAAAGTTTTACAAGGTGAAATCCAAAACAAACAAGACTGGGGCATAAAAAGGCTACATCCCTTGACTTGCAGTGAATGCTTGGTGACATTCGGTTCAGTGGAAGCGAAGTTATTGCGTCTAAAGTGTCAGTATGTTTGTGTCATCGGTGCAAAAATGAGTCTCGAACAAAGAGCTAGTATCAAATTTTGTTTTAAAACCGGTAAAACGTTTACAGAAATATTTGATTAGCCACCACCCAAAAAATCGCGTTTGGAGAAGTCAAAAATCAAGACGATGCGCATTTGTTTTTACGATTCCAAGAGAATTGTCGAAAAGGTGTCCATGCCAACGGACCACACCGTAAATGTAGTTTTCTATCTTGGAGTTTTGTAGCGTTTGTTGTATCGCATTCGTCGAATTCGCCCTGAAAACCGCGAAGGAGGAAGCTGGCGCTTATTGCATGATAGTGCACCATCTCATCGATCCACTCTTGTGACTGATTTTTTGACTAGAAATCGCATTTTAACCATCAATCACTCACCATATTCACCTGATATAGCTCCATGTGACTTCTACCTATTCGGATAATTGCATTTGGCCATGAAAGGAAAAAGTTTTGCGTCCCCAGAGGCTATCCAAAAGGTTTTCCCCTGAAGGGCATTCTGGTCAATGACCTGAAGCACTCTTTCGAAAAGCTTTTAGCATCGCGCAAAACAGTGCATCGATGTCAGAGTATATCAGAAGAAAGCTCCTGTCGTTTCTATTTTAGCTCAGTCTTGTTTATTTTGGACTTCGCCTTGCATATATTTTTTTGTTTTACGGAACCATATATAACACTTGAAAAGCGAAAAAATTACCATTCGTCGAAAAAGATGTGTAGAGTAGAATGGGGTAAGATAGGTCATTTTTTTTTTGAAGAGCTCTTGCTACGGTGTTTTTGCATTGATTTTGAAAAATAAGCAAGATTTTGAAAAGTTATTTATCTGCTAACATTTTGGTTATACTGACTTATGTTTGGCTAAATATTTTGGAAGCTGCATCCAATAAGACAAAGGTACTTTTTTTCGATATTTTTAAAATCGGGGGGCACGATAGGTCACTATATGTGAGGGGAAAAGAACAATGTACATGGCTTGGAAAGTAACGTTTTAACTTTTATTTATAGAGTATGAGCACTGCACATGTTATAAAAGTTAGGAATTTTTCTTTAATTCATCACGCGAGCACGTAATGTTTCGAACGGAATTTTCAATTGTTTAGAGGCTGATCGAACACTAGCGCCATCTCGGACTGCCGCGATTGCGTTTTTTACGTCCTCTTCACTTCGTTTCGGCGTTTTTCGCACATAATTACGCACCATTTTGCTGCAAAAACAATTCAAATTTATTTTATTCAATTAAAAGTAGTGACCTATAATGCCCCCAGACGGCTGACCTATAGTGCCCCCAAGCACATGTTTTATGTTAGTGTCGATATTTTTTTTAAAAACAAAAATATCAAAAAACTAACACATTATTCGTGTTCAGCATTATTTTCTACGTAAAATAAGACTCATCTGACAAATATTTACATACATTAAATGCACTGCACCGTAGAATAATAAAAATGCTATGTCGGAGAAAAGCTCACAAAAAACTAAACGACGCCAGAACTAGGATAACTAATCAATGGTGACGGCCGAAATGACAGTCGCGAACGTTGTTCCCCGCCACGTATTCAATTCACATAAGACGAGTGACCTCTGCAAAAACAGTGCGACGAAAACCCCACCTACCTATTGTGCCCCCATACCTATCTTACCCCATTCTACTCTATATTGACTCCATGAAAATATTTCTTTTGTTAAAAAGTGACTACGTTTTATTCTGTTATCGTTTCTTGAAAATGAATCAGTATTTCAATTCTGTTTTTCGCACACTTGAACAAAAGTGAGTTTATTTCGAAACGCAATAAAATCATAAATAATTTTATAGCGTTTATTATTTCTGAATATATTTTTGATGAATTAAAATAGCTTGAATTACTTTATGAAACTTAATTTTGAAACAAATTTATACCATATATGGGGTCTTATGCGGGGAAAAGTTAACATTACATTGTTTTTAGTTCCTACTTATATAATAGAGGTCCGCTAGGAAAAATTTCTAGTTTTTTTTCTCAAATATTTGTGCAATCTGGCTTCTACTTGAAAGAGATCTTAAAGCCTTTTTATGTATGAAACTTTTCTAAAAAGCCAGTTGAGGAATTCCATGTCAAGTGATCCAAGTTTTTTAGACATGGTCTTAAATTTTTCCGAAAATTGGTATATGAAGCCTCGTGTAAAATAAGAAGTAGCGAAGATGCGATAATTTTGAACTTATTTCAAAATTAAAAATTCTGGTTGTAGAGTTTTTAATCCTAAGTATCGTCGGTTTTATTCAAAATTTTGGCCCAAAATACACTTAAAAAAATTTGTTTGCCTTATTTGTAAAACAAACCCCTAAAATTTTTTTTCATATTTTTTCCATTTTACCAGGGACTATGCTCAAGAATCTGTGAAAATTTCATAATGGAATTCCTTCTTGAACAGCAAACGCCTCCTTTTGAAACAGAGATGCGTGCATTTCAAAAGCAAAGTGCAGTTTTGTAACGCTGGGTTCCACGTAGACCCCAGAACCGGAGCCGTGCTCGGCCCTGGAGCCGTCCGTGAAAATGAAAGAACAGTGTTTGCCGGGCTCATTTTCAGAGTTTGACCACAATTAAGCCTCTGGCAGCCCCACACTGTATTTCTTTTCAAGCACGACTCTGGATGACATGTAGTCAAGGGGCATGGGTAGGATCGTTGGATCGAAGTCGATGCGAACTCTGTTGTCCCATGCCGGGCAGGGGTCGAACCAGTTCACATTGTGTTTCAGCCTGCAGATGGCCTTCAAGGCCTCTCCTCGGATGAAAACATCAAGTGGTGGTAGACCAATCAGAGCATCTAATGCCAGGCCTGAAGTAGTCGGAAAAGCTCCGGTGCATCAGATGGCGACAGTGCGTTATAGTCTCGATAAGGGCCTCCTGACTCTCACGAGATAATCTACTCATCCAGACCATTGATTCATAGGTGATAATAGGTCTTGTAGAAATGTTCATTAGTTGCTTTTTATTATCGCCGATACTACTGATTAAAGAGATAATTCAAGTATTATCAGCTCTCAGAGCAGCAATTTCATTATAGGTATGTATACAGTAAGTAGTGTTATTTTTTGCCAGCTTTTATGCTTTTTTGAATTTTCGCTAAGTTGTAGTTGTACAGATTTAGATTGCTGAGATTGTAGTAGGGGCGCATTCTTGGTGGCACTAGCATACATTCTCTCACCGAAAGCAGCGGAAGGAGATGGAGAACGAAGAAAATTACGGTGCACGGCCATGTGCACCTAACAAAAGAAATGATTTTCAGGCTTCAGCTATAAGATAATATCAGCCGGCAGCAAACTAACACAATCGCAGTGGTAGAACTTTTTGTACTCCTCATACCGGGTATTGGCACTTCGGGTTGAGCGCGGTCAACCTTTTGTACACAAACATTGCGTACCATATCATTAATTGAGTTATTGACTTCCAGCAAATTTTATTATTGTTAAAGTTAAGAGCCATTTTCTGAAAGAAAGCTCGTGCACCATATTAAAATTATAGAGAAAAATCAATAGCACAAAGCTTTATTTCAGAAATAGTTGAAAAACATATAAAATAGCATGCTTGCGCAATGCGCATGTTAAGGAAAACAAAGTTAGGTTTTGTTTTTTGGCCGTATTTTTTTTTTTTTTTTTTAAATTTATTGAATTCTATGTTAATTGTTATATAATATATCAATATCAGCAGCCGCCGTAGCCGAATAGATTGGTACGTGACTACCAGTCGGAATTTGAAGAGATGTAGGTTCGAATCTCCGTGAAACACAAAAATACAAAAAAAGTTGTTTCTAATAACGGTTGCCCCTCGCCAAGCGATGTCAAATCTGCGCGTGTATTTCTGCCATAAAAAAGCTCCTCAACAAACCATTTGCCGTTCGGAGTCGGCTTAAAACTGTAGGTCCCTCCATTTGTGGAACAACATCAAGACGCATGCCACAAATAGGAGGAGGAGCTCGGCCAAACTCCCAAAAGGGGTGTAAGCGCCATACGAGATATATCTACTCTTCTCATAAAAATTAAGGGAACAGTAAAATTTCCTAAATTTCTTAGTTATTTTTGAAAAGCTGTATCTCGGTGAAAATGAATGGTCGCACGGAGCTCTGACAAAAAGCAATTAGGCTTTTTAAACTTCTAGTTTTAAGATCTTTGAGCAACATTTTTTTTTTATTTAACGGTTATTTTGTAATCGTCAATTAAAGGGCGACACAAAAATGTTCGAAATTTTTTATTTTTTGTTTTTTTTGATTGCATGGGCTTGGCAAAATTGTTCCCACTAAAACTAGCCATACGGTCAACTAGCTTCATTTTTTAGCTTCAATTTGCTTTTATGAATTCACGCTACGATCATTTCTCTCTGAGATATTCGCATTTTACGAAAAAAGACCATTTTATCTTTGCTCATAATTATCTCAGCAACTAACAACCCCACAATAAATGGGACAATGGTTTTGGAAAGTAGAATAAATTTCCTATAAGATCCTAATTTAATTTTTTAATTAAATTTTTATATCCTTAACGTTGGTTTGAAATGAATACAAACAAACCCCTTTTTACGGTTTTTAAAAAAATCTATCGCTCACTTACAAATATTAATGTGGGGACTCGTTTTTCCTGGGATTTTTACAGTTTAATATTTCACTAATAACCCGTTTTTCTGGAACGATTGATCAAAATTTTGCAAAAGAATTAAAGGAACAAGTGCATTGTTATTAAACATTGGCTAAACATTATTACATAAAATTCAAAAAACATTTTTTTTCAACTTTTTCGCATATATGCATCTTATTAAATTAAAAGAAAAAACAAAAATCAAAGAAACAAATTTCAAATGGTCTTTTTTCGTAAAATACGGATATCTCAGAAAGAAATAATCGTAGCGAGAATTCAAAAAAGCAAATTTCAGCTAAATAATCACGCCAATTAACTGTATGGCTAGTTTTAGTTGGAAAAATTTTGGCAAGCCCATGAAAAAATTTCGAAAATTTTTGTGTCGCCCTTTAACTGACGATTACAAAATAACTGTTAAATAAAAAAAAATGTTGCTCAAAGATCTTAAAACTAGAAGTTTAAAGCTTCAAATTGCTTTCTGTCGCAACTCCGTGCGACCATTTTTCACCGAGATACAGCTTTTCATAAATCACTAAGAAATTTAGGAAATTTTACTGTTCCCTTAATTTTTGTGAGAAGTGTATATATGTACATAGACATATACGAGTATCAGTATAAAAGTAGTTTTAGGAGGATGGGTTTAGTATATGTGGATTATGATCGTGTTGCGGTTGCGTTAACCGCTTTATGCTGCGGATGAAGTTCGTCAGATTTAATATCAAACCATGTTATATCAGCATGTGTCGCAAAGAGGGGAGAGATAAGATGTTTAAGTCTTATCCCTGCGAAGGCAAGGTAACTAAGGAGAAGGTGCTGAGATGATTCCACTTCATCCTCCATACATCTGACACAAAAAGGACTGGAGGTAATTCCAAGTCTCACAGTATGTAAACCTCGCGGATAATGTCCTGTGAAACATCCACGAAGCTCGAGAGCTGAGATTTTTTCAGCGTCAGAAGATCGCTCGAACGCCTCCGATCCAAACGTGGCCAGAAGTATTTCGCGACCTTACAAGTTTGTGTACTTACCCAGAGCTCGCTGAGTTGGCGCGAAACCTATCTTTCCCGGAACAGACCGCAGGTTGTCTGGCCAGCTCATCCACCACAAACTTTCCCGCAATGTCGATATGACCAGGAACCCAGATGAGCCTTATGTCAAAGAATTTGGATGCAATTGAAAGTGACCAAGCATTCCCTGACCGGTTTCGAATGCACCATCATTGACCCCAGGGCCCTAATTAACACATGGCTATCGGAGTAAATATTTACTTTCTTGCGACTTAATACGCATGAAAGTAGCCAAACCTCTGCTTGGAACACACTGCAGTGGTTCGGTAATCTGAACTTGAGTCTAATGGGGAACTCCTCGCAGAATACTCCTCTGCCAACCATTCCTTCCAACTTCCAACCATCCGAGAAAAGGTTCACCAGGCCCTGCCTCTAAGTGTAGCCGCCCATTCGCTCCTCCCATGATGGAATATGAGTGGAGAAAGCTCCGCTTGGACTAAACGAAGGTGTACATTGATCCGTCGACGGGGGATGAACCCGAAGTTTCTTAGCATACTTGAGTGTCAACAAGTGAGGTTCAGCATATAGCCCGAACCCCTCAGTATGATTGCGGTACGTGCAACAGCAATTTTACCTGCAATGTCTACAGGTACCACATTTCACCGTACGTTGATTCCTCTGGTTCCAATTAGTGCACCCCTTTGAACTCTTTCTAGCTTCTTCACCAATGTCGTCCTCTCTGATGGTTTTCCATATAAAAAAAATTGGCTTTTTAATGGTATTATTGAGCCAAAATACAACTCGAGGCGAAAGGTCTCATATTTCACCAATACTGCCCTTCATTCACTCTAGGAATTTTTCGAAACAGTCACGAGATATTACTCATTATATTTAAGGCCTAGACAATTTATGGGAAATGGGGTGGGAGTTCATACGTCTCTGCAAACTGCTCAAATTTTTTATGAATCTTGTAAGTTTATTGAGGGAAGAAAATGTTGCTCGTCCACTCAAACTGACACTTTATTATTAGAAGGTGGCACAAAATTAATCACTCTATTGGAAGATTTATAATTTTTGCAAATGGTAGAGTGTCAATGTACGTCAGACATATTTAACAGTTGTGAACTAGACAGCTGCAGTTCACAAACGGACTAGTGATGTAAAGGTCAAAATAAAAAGATTTCCCTCACTCAAAATCATTTTTTTGTCTTCATTTAATAAAACGCTTATTCAAACAAATTGGATAATTAATATTACGCCAATTTACTTTTTTTATACTTCACATTACTTAAATTTTATGAGTACAAGATTGCATACCCAAAATTCTTTTAGAAACTCCAATTAAAAGCCATGGAATTGAGCTGAAAAGTTTGCGAAATTTTCCTAATTTTTATATAAACTTGGTTTCATATGGTTTTTATTGACAATGAGCTATACTTTCATAAAAACAAAATAATGGGCATTGAATAAAAGAAATAAGAAAAATAGTCAAAACTTGTTGATGTGCTCCCTTTTGTTGTGCCCTGTATATCGAACTAAACTCCATTAAGCTGGTCTAATATAAACTTCACAAATATTTCTCTTCTCAAAATCAAGCAATTCAATTTATTCCGAAAGTTTTGTCTGCAAATTTTCCAAGTACAACTAAAATGTTTCGAACTGCATTTAACTCAATCTGATTTTCTAATTTCAACGTATAATAGACATCATTACGAGTCAAAGCCATTTTAAACTGTTAAGATTAACCCTCGAGTATGAGTATGTGCCACATCTTCCCGATGAAATGTTAGCTTTTATGTTTGCACTCAGGCATTTGTGCGAGTATGCTCTCAAGCCAAATTACAGTTTATTTTCTCAGCTTAATTGCGAATGAAAACACATCGCACATCGCAAGCAATTCTAATTTGCGCTCAAAGCAAATTCGATATAAGAAGTGGTAAGAGAAGAAACGCATATGTATTGGTAACATACTCAACTTCGGAAGAGCACACAAACTTGATTAACATTAAATTGCTTATACTCGTATCCATTGCAATGCAGACTACTCACCTGCAGAAAATCATCGTCATTGCTGGTTGTCTTGGTGCCAGCAGAAACGTAGCAGGAAGTGCCTAAAGCGAGAAGCAAAGTGTACGCGCGTAAATTGTACATGACAAGCTGAACAAAAACCAAATTAGTTTAGAGCACTTTGATTTGATGCTCTTTAAAACTTTTTCACTTCTCCGCTTCCACAGAACGAAATTCCTGAAAATCTTAGTTAGCTTGATGGATATGTGAACACTATAGATAATTGGCAGCTACTGATGAATGTATCGAAGGAGCTGTGGATTTTTATAGTTTTAAGGAGCAATAATTTTTCACAGCACCAGTTGGTTGTTAAAACGAAAAAAAGGCAAAAAATAAAAAAAAATAACAAATGGATAGCTGTTGATAATTTGTTATGTCTTGATATATTAATCCACTTTTGTGTGCCAACAACAAGAACTAAGAACAGCAACAAGCACACAGCAGGCTATAACAATTACCAGCATTGACCGAAAGCAACAGCAAAACATTTAGTAATAGAGATTAATGTCAATTTGTTAGAGACTATTCCTTGTCATGCCGGCCGGACTATTCTGTGCCATGCGTTTAGCAACGCCGCAGGACATTATTTACGCAATGACAATCACGGCAAATTACAGCAACAGCGTCTCTCGCGCCAGCAGCAACTGAGATATGTAGAACAGCAGCAGCAAGTGAAACAAAAACGGTAGCAAGCAACTGAATTTAAAACTGGGCGTATGTGGGAAGTGGCAAAAATTTTTCCTGCAGCGTCATCATTACATGATTAGTAGCAAGTCTGGTAAACAAACAAACGAGAATATAACTACATACATACTCGTAGTAATACTGACAGCAAAAAAGCCCTCCGTGATGAAAAACGTGTTGGAACTAGCGATTGCTTGGGAGTTCGACACGCTTGTGCTGTATTTAACTTCGGTGTATGTATGTATGTAAAGCCACCTATGCTGAATGGGCCTTATAGTGTTGGGTTGGGGAATAAGTTCGTAGCGTTTCTACCGAAGACTTTTATTTAAACAAAAAACCATAATTATATCAATAAGTAAATCAATTATATATTCGCTGTTGTATTTGCTATTTACAACCTCTTCCCACCTCTCGACTAGTCTTGTGTCAAAAAAGTTGTTGAAACAGTTTTTAAGGACCTCTTTGTTGTCGAGGGTAACGCCTTTCATATGGTTTGACAGCAACTGGAAAAGGTAGTAATTGGTCGGTGCAAGGTCCGAAAAATACGGCACATGCTAAGGGACTCCCTTTCGAGACCTTGGAGTGCGACTTTGTCGACTTGTGCAACATGGGCCCTGGCATTGTCGTGAAGGACTATGGATCGACAAAGTCAGCCAGGTCTTCTGAGCCAAATAGCTTCATTCCCGCGGTGTAGCTGGGCAATGTAGAACTCTTTGTGAACCAGGCCAATTTTTTTGGAGCACATCCCAGTGCACCATCCATACCTTCCTAGACCCACCAAACACATATCATGATCTTCTTTGGATGAAGACCCGCTGGATTCTGGGCTTTAGCGTATCTCCTGGAGCCATCCACTCCATTCTTTGCTTCGATTTGATGTATAGGCTCCATTTCTCATCTCCCATGATGTTTCGGTACAAAAAGCGCTGTTTATGACCGCGCAGCGAGATGCTGAGAAGCAATTTGAAAGCGACTTTCTTTTCTTTTTTTTTGTTGAGCTCGTGAGACACCCAGGCTCCAAATTTTCCGTAAATCCCATTGAATGAAGGCAATTGAAAGTCGTTTTATGATCGCAGTTCATTTTTTCCGCCAATTCACGGCTGGTTTGGCGATAGTTTTCCTTAAAAAGTGATGTTAGACATTTTTCATGGAATTCAGAATGCCTTCCGCTGCGGGACATGTCATCGACGTCAAACTCGCTATTTTTAAGCTTTGCAAACCATTTACGTGCTGTAGGCTCGTCTATGACACCTTTTCCATATACGTCGCAAATGTCCCAGACTGCTTCGGCAGCTTTTTGACCTCGATGAAAGGTAAAGAAGAGCAGCTGTCGAAAATGTTGATTTTTACCTCCTGGGTAGTCTATTTCTAAGCCTCAAAACTAAGAAAAAATTAAGTAACTCAAGAATACAATTAAGATAGTTTTGTAGAGTGGAAAGAGTTCTATCGAATGCATTTTTGCCCTTTGCCAGACAGCAAAAAAATCGTTGTAAAATAAAAGAAAATATAAAATCGCTATGAACTAATTCCACAGCTCACTACATACGTACATATGTATGGGTGAGGTAGACGACAGTAGCGTGAAAGGGTGATCCTTATAAGTATTAGTGTAAGTCACAAAAGCATACAATTTTCAAAATATAATTTACATAGATATTTTAAGCCGCAAAAAAAACCAATCAAATAAATTCTTAAAGAAAAGGGAAAATATTTTCCAATTAATATTGTCTGCCTTATTGCTAATATATCTCTAAAGCTAAAGGCTAAATGTGCTCTTGTTGCTTATAGATACTAAATTTGAGAGAAGAGAATTCCAAAGTCGAGTCACATGCACCAAAAACTGTCATACTGACGTCAGGATTTTGTATCTAACAACGAGAAGCTTAGAATTTGTCACAGATTTCGTGGCAGTTATTCTGAGGGCATAGTACCCAGGAGCTTTCGATTAGTAAATTCTTTCCAGAATTATTTACCTAAAGTGGTGGATATACATCTGGCATAAAAGGCATCTCCCTCCTCTTCCTTTACGAATTCTGTAGAATGCAAGTGCCTGCGTGCCTAGCCCACGGGCGTGTCCGTCTATTAGACAGTAACCCGTTATAGCAAGACGGACACGCCCGAGGGCTAGACAGTGACGCCTTATAGGAAAAATCGGTGAACGCGATTACGTTGATTTCGGCTCAACACAAATTTTGTGTGGTGATTCTGTAAGTGGGATTGTTAGTTCTGTTCGCTGTTCTTAAAATTTTCTCAAAAATAAGTACCTTACATGTCATTATGTGTGCACTCATCAGTCAACTTGGTGTCAAGTCTCGCTAATTCATTGGCTCTACAATTCCTTTCGATGTCGCAATAGCCAATGGCCTGAAATCCATCTTATCTTTGGCTAAAATGGCTTAACCATCCGGTTAAGGGATGTGCGACATTTCATGGGAAGTTGTCGTCTACTTTGTGGGGGGTTTTTTTCGCCTCATGGCTATCAGTGGCAATGATAGATATCATCTCCAGGTATCGCATCATACAGTACTTGTGTCACATTCTTAACTAATGGCATCACTTCAATCTGAAAAATACTGCAAGTCGGGGAGTTAAAATTGAAGAAGATCCCCAGATGCTCGGAACTTAGAACTCCGCCAATCCGTCCCTCGATGTTTCAGCCCAAGGTGCCAAACTGGCACACCGAAGGGTATATTTAAAATAATGTATAGCGATAGCAGCTCCGAGAAGCTCAAAGTTTTAATGGAAGTGACTTGTCGGGGAATCCATTTATGACTAAACTGTGCAAAAAAATTTTTTTTTTATCAAAATAAAAACGGAAAAGGAATAATATCTGCCAATATCTGATGTCGAGGTACATATGTACATATATCTAACATATGAGGTGACAGCTAAGCGAGTGTGAAGAGTATCCGATTATTCAAATAATCTTCAAATGGTTGTTTGGAGAGTGAAAATAAAATGTTTATAGCCTCAGAAAATTAGATTTATTGCGTTTATTTGCTCACAATTTCATATTTTTCGTCCGTTTTTCTTGGTCATGTACATATTAAATGATAATTGTTTGCTGATTATCTTAGTTCTATTGCTCTTGTTATATGTATGTATGTGTAAGTCAAGAATGCATGGGGACATTTTTAGAAAAGTGAATACACACAACAGATACGTTCCTTAGAACTACGTGCAAACAAAAAATCGTGTAAAAAATACATGCAAAATATGATAAATTTGGGGATAGGTTCCACACTCTAACTTTCCCAAAAAACCCGTACGAGAGTGATCCCTATTACAAAGGTTTTTATAAAACAAAAATAATTAATTTTTATTACAAAAAAAATTAAATTATTACAAAGCATATAAAATTTCAAATTG
Source organism: Anastrepha fraterculus (assembly GCA_037575425.1). NCBI lineage: Eukaryota > Metazoa > Arthropoda > Insecta > Diptera > Tephritidae > Anastrepha > Anastrepha fraterculus. The sequence continues at coordinate 52,096 of JAYXIM010051019.1, forward strand.
TGCCACTATTCATCGCTGCTTGATAACAAGCCTGCACATTTATTACGGACTGGACCAAAAATGCTATAATCATTAGATATGTCAGATATGTACAGCCCATCTGTCAGGTTTTATTCAAATTATTAAACGCTACTGTTGGTTTTTTCGCTGCCACAAAATCTCTTATTAGCCACTGCTTTTTTCTCTCTTTATACATATAAGGCATCGACAAATCCACACCACGTCCAACTTTAAGTCACAATAGGAGCAATGGAGCCAGAGGGTGAGTAACCCGAACCGAACCACACAATCGTAATTTCTTTACTTGTCAATCGTGCAACTATTCATGGAGAATTAAGGGAGAATGAGTACGTGAGCCATTACGGGAATTCCAACAATGTGGGTCCATGATTTGTCACAGCCTGGAAAACCTGCAAACGATTTTCATGACAGTGGAGGTTAATGCTCAGCACTTTGAAGAAAGAAGCTAGAATTTCTTGTAGTCTTTTTTATGAGGAGCTTTTTCATGGCAGAAATACCCTCGGAGTTGTGCCATTGCCTGCCAAGGGGCGATTGCAAATAATTCTAAATTGTTTTACTAGTACCGATTTGGTCATGAGAGACACCGCAGGCAAAATGGCAGTCCGCACATCTGAATATGACTTTGAACTTAACTGTGGCCGGCTCACAAGAAAAATATAACACCACAGCAGTTTGGCCAGTTTTGACTATTTTTCTTTTTTTGTTTTTATATGCAATATTTGTTTACAAAAGTAAAGTGCAATTGTCTAAGATAAAACCATATAAATCTTAATTTCAAGCTTTATACAAAAATTAGGAAAACTGAAAAAATACTCATTGCAGATTTTATAATCAGAATTTAAAAAAAATTAGGTACCCACTTTTATAGAACGAAAAATTTTATTAATTCTAATATAAAGTGTAAACTGCTAGAAAATCTCCTTGATTTGTCACAAATCCGCGACTTTTTTTATATGGAGAAAATACGTGATAGTGGTAGGAAAAAATATCAAAACTCAACGAGCATTTTGAGATACTAATAATTTGCTCTTCTTAAATGTACTAAAATTTAATGGACTACTCAAAAATGTTCAATTTCTTACGATAATTTATCGAATTTTTATAAATCTTGTACGCAGTTTGAAACTTGGATTAATAACATTAATATTTATAAAAAAAAATATTTCTATTAAAAAATGAGTAAATCAATTGATAGGTTAGGTTAGCCAGGTTACTTGCCTAAGACAAGACACTCGGTAGCCCTTAGGCCCTCTGTGATAATAAATAAATAATTGGCGCGTACACTTCTGTTAGGTGTTTGGCCGAGCTCCTCCTCCTATTTGTGGTGTGCGTGTTGATGTTGTTCCACAAATGGAGGGACCTACAGTTTCAAGCCGACTCCGAACGGCAGATATTTTTATGAGGAGCTTTTTTCATGGCAGAAATACCCTCGGAGGTTTGCCATTGCCTGCCGAGGGGAGACCGCTATTAGAAAAATGTTTTTATTAATTTTGCTTTCACCGAGATTCGAACCAACGACCTCTCTGTGAATTCCGAATGGTAATCACGCACCTACCCATTCGGCTACGGCGGCCGTCCTCTGTAATACCTGCAGTTAATTTCCATCACCTAACTAAGTTTCTGAAACCACTTAGATCTTTTTAAAAAGGTAACTAGTCGCTCTAGTGAGGCATCTTGCAAATTTCCCAGGTCTTCAAAAATATAATTGCCAAGATATTTGCCACGGCTTCTTTGAAGTGCAGGATATTCACAGAGGAGGTGTTGTACCGACTAAATTTCTTCTTGATCTCCACAAATTTTATAGAAGTCACTGCAAGGTGCACCCATTCTACTGGCTAGTACAGAGACTCCTTATAACTCCTGTGAGGATCTGTTTAATCCAAGCAGGCACTTTATGCTTCTAAAATTCAGTTTTGGTCAGAACGCTTTGGGGATTCTGCAGTTAGTAGTCACCTTCTATTGGTTTCCGCGATTTCGCTCAAGTCAGTCAATCGTAATGTACAGTTTGTTTAGAGGAACCCCAATGTCCTCCACTACTCGACGTAGGTCCAGTTCAGAGCCTTTCGTCGCACCGTCATCCGCTCTTTCATTTCCCTTCACTCCAGAGAGGCCGGGGACCCAACAAAATGTGGTGTTATGTTGTTGGATAAGCGAGAGCGGCCTCCGGTATTCTTTAACTCATTCTGTAACATATTATCGTTTTTCCTGCTATAGTGTAGATCTCAGCTTGGCACACGCTACACCGGTGTGGAAGTCTAAAGGAGCAATTTAAGAAGAATTGTTCCGAGTACACCTCGAATATAGTGTCCATCTTTAAGCCGTCTGTATAAATATGGTGACCACTATCATCTGACATTACTCTGGTCTGGTAATCCTTTCCGTTGGGTATTCGTATTTTATAGTCTTTGTTCAGATCTATCGTTAAAACTTGTCAAAATGGTTATATTTTTTGGCGGACTGTAGGATGCACCGTAAGTTATAATGCTGTGAAAGGGAGGAGCCTTAACAAATGCATTAGCACACTCCAAGAGTGTTGAAATAATGAAACAAATTTTTATGAAAGCCATTTACAGTTTGGAAGAGGCAGAAGGCTGCATTTATATTTGATGGACAAAATCACGACGCACACCATAAGTTAGAAGAGAAACTTAAACGAAATACTTTTCCAGTAAGTTTCAATTAATCAGAAGTATATATTCTGCGAGATTTCTTCAAAATTATTAGCTCATTTATAATCAACGCGAACTTTAACAGGAAAAAAAACTCATATGAAAATAAAAATACCGCAAACAAATCGCAGAGCTAGTGGATTTTCCTACAGAGCCATTAAGTATTTGCTAAGCTTAGTCAACTGGTTTTGTTTGCCCGTTTAACGCTTTCTTTCATCCGCTTCTGGCCGCTTAAACTTTTCCAGACAATTAGTAGCGTAGCAAATTGGCATGGAAATCCTTGCTTTAATCTCTTTTGTGAAAGTGCGATACAAATCAATGCACAATACATCAATCAATTTGTCCTAAATGGCTTAGTTCTTAGTATTCATCAGTGTGTCGCATTGAAATACTCACACGTGATAGGCTAACCCGAGACGTGAATACATAAATGTGCATATGCTGGCAATCCTTTCACACATTCAATGGCAGCTGGCTGTTGTTCTTTTGATATTTTCAGAGAACAGCACCCACACAAACGCGCGTATACCTCTTTTACCCCTTTTTCAGCTATTTATTGTGCTTTTGTTTCGCTTCCTCTTTCATTCACCATTAACCTGGCCAACCGACCTGACGACCGACCGACGAACCGACCAACCGAGCTGCACAGGTGACCCTTGATTGAGAATCGTTTTTAAAATTAACCTCCGCTTCAGCACAGAGCAGCCATTTAAACGCCCGCAAATTCTGCGTAGGTGACCCTAATCATTCTGCTCCTGCTTCCGTTGTTTCACCTGGCAGTTTCGCTGTGTTATTTACCTAGATGTGTATGTATGAGTGTTGTCACATATTGGTAAGTGGTTCTACTTTTTCCATGCTAACACAAACTAATTGAAATTTAAATAATTCATTGGAGATAGTTCATGCATATGAGCCAGGGGATAGCAAGTGTATTCTAAAAATATGCACTCCATACATTGGTGAGATTGAAACCTTTGGCACGTCGTTATTTTCTTTGTAATAATTTATGTATCTAAATAATTATATATTTACGCGCGTTTTCTAGTTGAATGAGAACTATCGATATCGATAACTATGGTTTCATAGCTGAAAATAGCAAACTATGTTGGCGTTTCTGTTCAATAAAGTTTGTCAAGGCATCATGAATCGTTTAAAGCTATAACAATGCTTTAAAATTGTAGAAATTTGCTTTGAAAAAAAAAACAAATCTGTTCGCGAAGTTCATAGAGCACTTTATATATTTTACGTGCGATTTACACTCTGGCGGAATACGCGGTCCTTATATCTTTCGAAATGAAGAAGAAGCTGCCATTACAATGAGCGCTATCGAGCCGTGCTGCCTAATTTTTTGCTTCCAAAAATTAATCAACTAAACATCGACGACATTTGATTCCAACAAGATGACGCAATTTGCCATACAGAGCGCTAAGCAATCGATTTGTTGCAATATTCAAGCCAGCATTGACGCCATACAGCCAGATTTATTGGGAAAAGTAGTCAAAAATTGGACTGATCGAATGGAACATGTAATTCGTATTCAAAAAATAAATGCAATGAAATTATCTACCAGATTATAATACAAAAAATTCATTCCAACAATATTTCTGTTTGGTGCTCTCATAGTTTATTTCATACTAGCTTTAACCCGCGGCTGCTTGCGTAGGAGTAGTTTTGAGGGATTTAGGATATGTATATAAAAGAATTACAAACAATAATTTCATAGAAAATAATTTTTTATTAATAACCATAATATTACAATACCCAGCATCCGTTGCTATGCCTCTTTGAATAAAATCAAAATAACTAATCAGAAAAATATCAAGCAAAATTATTTTTATTAATTTTCTATCTCAAACCGTTTCTGAACTTTGCATTTGGGTCATAGTTGAACAGCTTATGCGGATTATGAAGTCTAGAGTGTGCTATGAGTAGTGGGAAATAGGAAAAACTAAGATTTTTTAGATTAAATTTAAGCAAATATTCGATTATTAGTGACGAATGTGAGTGGTGGCGCGGCCTGGGAGCTGTGGGAAGGGAGTTCCATCATAAAAACATGCCTATAACCTTCATTGGGTGAAAATATGAATGTATAAAAATTTTTACGTCATTTGGTGTTGTCGTTTCATAGTGATGCGCGGACAACGTACAGACATTCACCTCTATAGTATAGATATATGGTAAAGTGCAATTTATGAAAATTGGAGTTGAACCTTTTATAATAATATTTTTTTTTTGTTTTTTGTTTTTTGCAAACGGCCTTCCGCATTTTCCTTCTCCATGGAAAAAAAGTTATTAAAAATCCATGTGATTTTGAGCCGCTGTTACTAAAACTTAAAAAATTTGGAAATTTAGATGAAAGTTTGTTGATTTTTTTTTTCAATTTTGTATAAGTTTGAATTATAGAGCTTTTGTTGGAGAATGAATAATATTAAATAAGATAATAGTATTTAAAAAAAAATAGCAAAAAAACTATAAGTCAAAAAAAATTGTATAAAAATAGTATATGTAATATATAAATATATTAAAATAAATCAACACGCACTCAGTTATGCTCTTCACTGTATGTAACTAGGTAAATCAAATATGTAAATGGAAATAAATATATAAATAATTTCAAAACTTTACGATTAAAGAAGTTCTCGTCTCTATTCATAAAAAACAAAAACTTTGCCAACGTACTTTTACAGCCCGTTCTTGAAACTAGTTTTGTACCACCAAGAAGATTTGGAAAAATTTTGAAAAGAGAATATCGCAATTTGCCAGGCTTGCATTATATGTCTGGATGTCCCAACCAAACTCTCAAAGCTTTTGGCGCATCAATAAAGAAGAGTACAGGTTGGTGGTGTCTTAATGAAATACAAAACCCTCCTTATTTACCCTTTTTGATCACTTCTGGTAGATCGTCTGCTTCATTATGCCCAGTTAACTACCAACAGAGTGTTTTGGTCGTTGGGTACAACTTGTAGCGAATCACTCCCTGGCTTAGCGATCATTTTCCTGTTTGTGCTTGTTTTTTTGTTTTGCTCAGCGCGATTTAATCAATACTAGTTAGGACTTTTTTTGTCGTTTGTGAACAAACTTTCCCATTTTTTACCATAATCTATCGTCCGGTTCAAAAATGGTTCGCCTTCGTTCCGTTCTCTTGCGTAAATGGGGGAGTAAATATTGAGTGGTTGCAGGAAAATTGGGTCTTAAAGTCTTAATTTCTTTCTACAAGTATTTTTTCTATGACGAATTTTTCTGAATTTTTTGTTTATAAAAGATAAAAAAAAACTTCTAAATAAAACAAATTAAAGTAAAAATTTTGTTTACTCAAAAAAAAACATATTTTTTAATTTAAATTTAAATTTAAAATTTAAAAATTTAAAGTTTTTTTCACTCAAATTTAAATTTAAAATTCAAAAATTTTAATTTAAAATTTTTTATTCAATAAAAAAAATACAATTTTTTAAGTATTTAATTTTAATTTTAAATTAAATTATTTGTCAAGTTTTAATATTTTAATCTTTTTTATACATAAAATAAATTTTTTAAATTTATTTATAAATTTCTACACTTTTTTCAGAGATTAAATTTTTTTCTGCATTTTTTTATAAAGATTAAAAAAAAATGTTATATGAAAAAAAATTAAAGTAATAATTTTGTTAACTCAAAAAAAAAAATTAACTTGTTCACTCAAATTTAAAATTAAAAAAACATAAATTTTAAGTTTTTTATTTAATAAAAAAACAACATTTTTTAAGTTTTTAATTTTAAATTAAAAAATTTTACAAGTTTTAATATTTTAATTTTTTTTACATATAAAATAAACTTTTTAAATTTTTTTTTAAATTTCTAAACTTTTTTTAGAGATTAAATTTTTGTCTGCATTTTTTTTATAAAAGATTAAAAAAATTTGTAAATGAAAAAAAAAAATTTAAGTAAAATTTTTGTTTACTCAAAAAAATAAAAAAAAATTAACTTGTTCACTCAAATTTAAATTTAAAATATTTAATTTTAAGTTTTTTATTTAATTAAAAAAAAACCTTTTTTCAAGTTTTTAATTTTAATTTAAAATTTAAAATTTTTTCGAGTTTTAATATTCAAGTGCAAGGAGGAAGAAGTAAACTATCTTCACCAAATGCCATCTAAATCGTAGCGCTGAAGTTTTGAGGCGAGTGCACTTGACGTCGCTGTTATTAAAGTTTGTGAAATTATTTTTACAAACCTCAATGCAATGTGCAATATATGTATCTGGCTCCAGGTGGGGAATGTGGTCTTCTTTTCCTATACACGGCTCTAGGCTCCTCATTTTTTTCTAAACGAATGAAACTGAAACTCTATAAAACAATAAATAGGGCGTGCGTTACTTATGCTTCTGAAACCTGGGAGATGCGTAAGGCGGATAAAGAAAAGCTTAACATATTTGAGCTAAGCATTATATGCCGCATTCTTGGGCCGGTGCGAATAAATCACGTCAACTATCACCTGCGTTACAACGACGAATGCCCAGCTCAACTAAACAACTTCTAAATCACCGACTACAGCTTTAGTGAGCTGAACCTGTCTGAGGATGGGCCCAAACTAAAAAAAGATTTACAATAGGAAGTTATTGAGGGTGTCCAAGTTTCAACCCGGACCGTCACGACAATGACGATGATGTATCTAATTTGTTTTTGCCATTTATTTATTTATTTTTTATTACATTAATATATCTAACATATGTATGTATAGCTATAGTAATTTTTTTTTAGTTATATTCTTTTATATCATTTATTTATTCTTTATGCTAAACCCGCTTAAAATGTATTTAAATATGTACATACATAAATATTTCCTAAATTCGATTTTTTTACATTTATTTAATGTGGAAATATTTTCCTATATATTTTTGCATTTTCTTAATTGTATCACTTTTGAATAAATATTAAAATTAAAAAACCAAATATTATAGAATTACTTTCTACTTTTTCAATACGAATTAGCGAGTTCTAAATGGCTTTTTCAAATTTAGGACACCAGGGCAGTTGATAACTTTTACAGCAATAACAAGAAATCTTTTTAACATTTCAGTTGCACTACTACACCAACATAGCACAATAACAAAGATATTTTCTACTTTTCAAACACAAATGGATTTTTACATTTTCCACGAATATCAAAGGCCATTATACTGTTTTGATGAGTGGTGTCTTTCAAACTGCATGTATCTCTATCATCAACATTCAAATGCGTAAATGTATATATGTGCATAGAAAATGTTGTTGCTATCAAAAATTCGCCGACACAGGTCATCACTTTTAGCCTTGACAAACTGGTCAAACCATTCGGGCTGCACAACCACACAACCGCAACACGCAAACCAAAACAAATAAACAAACAACACTCGTATATATCTATATATGTATGTTTGACCGTATATATGTATATATGTTTATGTATACATGTGAGCACACCTGCGACGCGCTAACTGCGCAACGACCTCACCAGGACGGCCTATGGACTGCCATCAGCAATTCATTCGCATATTCGACTTCCGCCACGTTTTCCGAGTCGCGGTTTGAATGGTGCCGACTTTTTCAGGGAAGTATCCGCCAGTGCGTCAACTGAATCGCCCACAATAGCGGCGGTATCAGAGCCATCCAGACCCATGTTGTCAGCATCATCTATAAAATAGTGCCATAACGGAAAGTCACCGCCCGCCGAACGACGCCCAGGCCGTGGGCGCAATATAATGGTTTTTTCGTCGCGTGCACGCAACATCTCTGCAATGGAAACCAAAAAAAAAACAAAAACAAAAACGAAACACCACAATAAAAGAAATGGAAACGGAATTAACGAAATACAAAATGGCGCAAAATTAATCATAATTTTTTTCTGTTTTTTGAACAATTTTTTCACTAAATACAAAAAATTATAAAATGATTTTGAGTGATGGAAATTCTTATTGTTTGTATATGTATGTTACGGCAGCTGTCCAGTTTCACAGCGTGAAATATGATTGACGTGTGATGCCATTGACAAAAACTACAAATCTTCCAATAAGGTGTTTAATTTTGCGCCACCTTGTGTTGTACATACATATTTCTACTAAAATAACAGAGTGAAAGTGCGACGCGAACCTTTTAAGGCGCTAACTATGCGATTGTAATCATTGAAAGGTATTCGATCGAAGCCGGGGTGGGGTGCATCAAACACTTCGGTGCTTGGGTATTCAACGAAGTTGTCTAATTTTTTAGAACGTTTCTGACGCGCTGGCCCATTAAATCGATCCGCATTGAAGGCAGTATGTGGCCGACGATTCAGAGTAGCTAAGGAGTAAGGAAATGAGCTCGCAGATTCGCCGAGCTGAAAAAGAAACAGAAACAAATCCATGTACAACTTTTTTATATTATTCACAATAATGAGCGAATATAAGAGATAAAATAAAAGTGCATGTTTCGAATAAGAAATTAATAAAGAATCTTTCAAAAATGATGCTTAGATGTCTGTAGTAAATAATTCCTAGAACGATACCTGCTTTTTTGTTTTTTGTATTGTTTGACACTTGTCAAGTAGACAGAAATACAATTTTACACGATAGAGCAACGCGTTAAAATTATTAAAACTTATTAACGCAAAATTCCTGATTTGTTCGGCGGAAGTAATTGTCTGAATGAGCCGACAATTCAAAGTTTGGTGAAAAAATTTCAAGAAATTAGTTTTATCGGGGTTAGAAAAAGGACTGGTTGACCAAAAACTGGACGTTCTGTTGAGAATAGTGCTGCTGTAGTGCAGAGTGTCGCTGCAGAAGCTTCAACATCGATATCCGATATCTCGACGTTCTCAACAATTAGGCGTTCATGAATCGACTGTTTTGACGGAGCATATACGTGTCACCTCTGCAGGTTAGTTAGCTGGTCTATGAAGGCTTTTAAATTTCAAAATGCTGATTGAATGTAGGTTACCGGTAATTTTTTGCGCATAATTGTTACGATACGTATTCTAAGCAAATATGATGAAACCTGAAAGAAGCCAAGTTTTTACATGTTTTGTTTTAAAACTAAGTTTGGGTGTATCTTTTGAAGTACACTTTATATAACGCAAACATTTTTCGCCCCCTTTTGGGAAGTATTTTTCAAAAGAACTTTTTTAAATTAAAAAAAAAATTTTTTTTTTTGAAAAACACCTCTAATGGGCCTTATATTCTATGCTGATTTATACGAGTTTTCTGTCTAGTCACAAATATTTACTCATTAACTGATTTTAAATAACTCGTATTTTTAGCGCGTTTTGAGTCAGCAATAAATTTCCCGATTTTTGTGCGCACCAACACTTACCTGACGATTATTTTGTACCGGGAATTTACAGCTACACAACAAATAGTACGTAAAAGCGAATAATAACGATGTAAAAATCCTTAAGTTGCCCATTGTGAGTGGAATTTAAAAAATTTATCTTTTATGTCGGTAATTAATTTATTTCGTGTTATTTCATCGAAACATTTTAATCAAAAATTATGTTTGTTTTTATTTTAAATAAAATATCGAAAGACCAGAACAGACTCTTTACAGCCGTCAACTACAACTGCACTCAGCTCAGAGGAAGCAGCAACATTTTATAGTGACCGTAGAAATGTTTGAGGAGAGGGAAGGCTCAAGTGATAAAATGGAATACTACGACAATGCTGAATGACAGCGCGTGATTTACGCCTTACCAATTGGATCAGTCAGCAGCCAACGCAGCAAACAAGTAGCAACAACAGTATGCGTACACTTTTAAATAACATTATCGCGCAACAATAGTGATTAATGTCAATTTGTCGCTTAGGCGGCTTTGGCATGTTAAAGCGCACCACAGGATATTTTTCCAATCCAAAGGCGAACACGAGAGAGCGAGTGGGAGAGCGCGCCAGTATGGAGAGAAAGAGCTGGCACAAAAATGAAAAAATTGACAGTGACTTACAAACATTAGTTAGACTGCAACAAGAGGGCGGCTAATTTTTCCTACAATAATTGCCTATGTAACTAAGTACTCATTATTGAACTGATTGTACGTTCATTTACGCGCTTAAAATGCCAGTTATAATTTTTTAAGGGAAATGATTCTTTTTTCAGTACATTACATTATTAATTTTGAAAATTTCAAAAATGCAATTCGTCGATTTTTAGTGCATATAACATACGACTAATTTCTACTTCATTCATAAATTTTTCTCAATAAGATTTCGTTTCAGTTAGAACAGTATCTACCATATTTTCCACCAAATTTCGAATAGCCCAAAGCGTTTTATCTTAAACTCATTCATCAGTATGTTTTGACACGCATCACGCCTGGCAATTTGACTCGACATAAGAAAATAGATTTAAGGAATAAAACAAGCTGATGAGGACTTCCCTCTTCCTCTACTACCTCCAACAGGTACTGGCAACGAATACTTTCAGAGTCCGAACATTTTTTTTGGATGACATGACGCAGTCAGCGGAGCCGCTGGGTCTTTATTCACTACACCATATCTATACCGTCGTAAAGGTCATACAGCTCATTGTTTCATCGCTTACGATACTCGCCTTCGCCAAAGTGCCAATATACATATGTATACAAGGTAGCGCAAAATTTCGATTTGGAATTACTTTTTAACTAAATAAAAAAATAGCAGTGTGCGCAACTTGTAGCCTCACAGTTAGATCTACGTACTAAGCACCTCTCCACAATCTACCACTCTCCCCGCGGAACTTGCCAAAAAGCTATTATCTCACGGGACTGAGCTCAAGAGCTCCTAGTTGTTGTTAACGCCTACGAAACCCCGCGCGACTTAGATCATTATGAATATGTGTTACATGAGCGCAGATTCCATTCCAGTTATCAACTGATTTCAGCATGAAATCTACAATATTTTCTCCGCTTAAGATTTTAGAGGTTTCAGAAGCAGGGCATGGACATTGGAAGAAAACGTGATGGACATCTTCATCTCTCTCCATGTAGATTAGGCAGTTTGGTAAACTGTCATGGCCGAATCTATGGAGGTATTTTCTAAATAGCCCGTGGTCTAAAAGGAATTGAGTCAGGTGGTAATTTGTACTCCCATGGTTCCTTTCTACCCATGTCTTAAGGATGGGTATTAACTCATGCCTCCCTCTCTGCTTAGATGATCTGATGATCCGGTCTTGCTAGTAAGCAATCGAACCATGCCTTTCTTCATTGCTGCAATTTATTAACGCCTTACTCTGCCGTCGTGTTAGGATAGCCTTATACATACAATCCTCATTTATTTTGCCACAATGCCTACCGGGACTAGCCCAACCAAGCCTTAATCCTTCTAACTGATTCGCTGGCGATCCTCTATCTTGGATGTGTCTCGTGAGTCAATAACCTTAGTTCTAGGAGGGCTAGCATTAAACGCCTGACGCATTAGGTTCCACAATAGTGGGCTCTATAACTGATTCTTGGGGGACCTCTTCTTATACGTTGTGCTCTTCTATGCTTTTATCGGTTCTAAGCCTCAGTTTACGGTTCGAAAAATAGCTCCAACGCTTTTGATAGCCGAACTGGTATGTTGATGAAATATCTTCATCTTCTGCGAAAGATGAAAGCCTGTGGCAAATTATGCTCTCAAAAATTTTCCCCATTGTATCTAGTAAGATCATCGGCTACACCAGGCTTTTTGTTGCCATTGGTTAATAGCACAAGGGTTTGCAGCTTCCACTTCTTTGGAAAAGTGTCTTCGTTAAGGCAATATACTCCGTAACGAGAACATTCATAGAGACTTGCAAATACCTATGGGCAAAGAAGTGAAGAGCAGCATAGTAAATAGCTTCACGGAAACGCAACAAAGCAACCACACTGGCGAAGAAGAGATCTGCCAGGCTTTCACAGAACGGGTTTTCCCCAAGATGACTCAATGCTTGGGATTTTGAGCAAAGTAACTTAATACTCTAAACTTGATTTTAAAACTTATTTAGAATGGTAAATATATATATTTTTTAATAAACAAAAAAATCAATGACATTGGTAAAAATAATTTACATTATGATAATCCTGATGAAAATGAGATAGACAATCAGCTGGATTTATGTAATTTTCTATGACTTATGCCCCTATTGCGATTCACAATTAGATTAAGTTGAGTTGTAAATGTGACAACTCCACTTTTGCCGGAAAATAGGCCTCAGTTGCAGCAATAACCTCTTCATTCGAGCGAGAATTTCTTACCGGCGAGCATTTATTTTAGGTCACTGCGAGTCAAATCTGGTGAATACGGTAGATTTGGGAGCAATTCGAAGTTCAATTTCATGCAATATAAAGCCAACACGTTCTTTTGATATCTTTGCGAAGTCAGCAAACTCACGCAATTTCACTTTTTGATCATTCAACACGATTTTGTGGATTTTTTGGATTTAAAACACGAATTCTTTTTGGTTCGTGGTTTTGAATATAACAAGAGTAGCGCCACTCTCAGTACAACGACTCACGAACTAATTAATAGAATATCATGAAATTTTAACAGTTGTCTTTTTAAGGTTAGCTGAAAGGTTACCTGAAAAAGAGGTGACTTTTCAGCCCATGTATTATTGGACTAGTTCTAACTTCACAGCTGTGAAATTCCACCAGCAACATTGATTGTCACATGAGAAGAAACATCAAATTTTTGAGTACCGTCCTAGAAGCATTTGGCAAATTGTGCTAAGACAAGAGTCTTTGAACAAATTAAGAAACATATACTTATGTATACACTATACTCGTATAAGTATTGAAACAAAAATATATGAAGTCGATTGACTTACACTCTTTGCGAAGATGATTCGCTGACAAATGTAATATCTTCGGAGTATTCGAACACAGGCACTTCACTCACAAGCGCACTCTAAGTTTTGGCTTAATTTTAAATGACATATTTGAAAAATTGTTGCTGGCATGTTGCGCGTGTGTTTTCACGGCGTGAACTGAGTACTACTTGGCCGTGAGATACATAGGAATTTCACGCATATTTCACGGCAATGCAATTTGTATAGATTTTGACTGCTACGATTAAAAATTTTAAAATTTAGTGTGAGACTTTATGTAAGCTGATTCATATATTTATAATGGGCATATCCGTCGAAATATTGGAAGATAGTTACAGCTCGTATATATTCATTTAATCATTAGAATTAGTATTTAGTTATTTCACACTCAATAAATAAGCACAAATATCTTGCGTACAGAGTAGAGCTGTGATAGTCATGCAAAATAAAAGGCCAAAATATGCATGCAAAAATGCATGAAAAACTCTGGAATATGCCCGAAAAAATGCAAAAGAAGGTAAAATATGCACGAAAATATGTATGAAAACATGCAAAAAAAAGCCCAAAATAATATTCGAAAATCTCTCAAAAAATTACCGAAAATGCCAAAAAGGTAGCTTTTGCTCCTGGGCTAGTAAACATTTTTATTTCAGTTAGCCAGGTACTTATAGTAATTCATTGTTGCAAGGCTAAAACAAGTTGTTGTTTCTGACTATCATACGAGAAACACCGCCGTTTTTCAGTTAAAATTGACTTGTAGGTTGAGAAGGAACGTTCTAATTCCACCGATGTAGCAACAGCAAATATAAAAAATGTTATTTCACATGGTGCCAATGCTGTGATATATTCATTTGAAGCGCCAGCTCGTGAATCTCCATTCAAAATATCATTAATTTCAAGCAAAGAACTATATCCAACATTCCGAGATAACACTTCTTCGAACTTCTTCAAAAAACGGTCGTCGGTCATTGTGCCTAAGATAGAATGAACTTATTCATAGAATGAAGAGTTCCATACACTTTTTCAATTCAAGTCCTTTCGATTCTAATATTTTGATCTTGTCTGCGATGAATATGAAGTTAGCTTTTATGAATGCCAAATTTTGTCGAGTTGTGGACGCACTAAATGCTTTTTTTGCATCTCGAATACATTCCGAATCTGCATCATTCAAATAATCAACAACCGATTTTAAAGCATCAAATTTGTCAGCATAGGAATCACATGTTTGTAGCCAAGTTCCCCATCTAGTGACAATTGGTTCGGGAGGCAGTGGAATGTTCGGATTTGCTTGATTAAACAGCTGTCGTCGAGCTGCTGACTGTGAGGGAATTTAATGGTTTTTTCAATATAAGAATTTGAACTATAGATAAAAATAGCAATACGTACTTTAACGAAGGTAGCCTTTACTTTTGATATCAACAAATTTACTTCATGGAACTCTGAATGAATGTTTTCCATCAGCTTTTAAACGCAATTTTTCAATCGATTTTTCATACAAATGTGGCACATAATTACGACGAAGTGAACTTTGATCTGGAACTGATTGTGAAGTGTATTTTTCTATGAATTGTACTACACTCGGATGATTCGCTTTATTTAATGGAATGTTGGCTTCGATTGAAGTTTTACATAAATCCATATTGAATTCCGAAAGATTTGGCCTATGTTTCTGATGATTTGATATTAACAATTGGCTCATCAGAATTCTGATTTTTTCTTTCTTGAGCATCCTTGTGTTTCACTGAATCAATGTGCTGTTTGACTTGAAACAAACAATTGCAATGTGAACAAAATAAAACTGATTTGTCCGACCGAAAAGCATTGGGAAATTGGTTTTTCATACGCACAATAAATTTACCCGTCGTTTCTTTTCTATCTTTTGGCATCTTAACCCAATTTTCAATCAACCGATTACTTCAAATACCATGCAATAACTGAGAAGAATATGATGGGACTTTTTGCTTTTACTATGCATTTCATACTAACAAGTCACGCATAGCACTTGTCGTTGTGCGGAAATCATAGTAACCAATAATTGCGCCAAACTCATTTCGTGGAAATTTTCGAGTCTCATTTTTATAAACAAATTTGTCGCCTCATTGGAGAAAGCAAATAAAAAAATTTTTAAACAGATAGGCGCCTAAAGTGTTATATAGTAGATCTGTTCTTGAAACGAAAGTTTAGCTGCGAATTGTTTTTCTTTATGTTTTTCGCCATTCCTCCACTCATAAAAGTATGTACCAAAAGTGGTGACAATGATTTCAATATCAGCCTAGTACGGCCCACATTTTCGGATAAAATATCTGTGCGCGGTGGATCAAACCGATGATAACAAATTATTAGATGCAAAACACAAAGCTGGCTGTGTATGCTCAAAGTGGTGGGCTGAGTCGTGAAAGACTCTGTTGAAAGTACGAATATTCGTACCAACGCTCCATGAAAGAAATCACAGTATTTATGCCTTAACAGAAAAGGCTATTGCAGTCTAAATTTGATGGTTATGAGTTTTGTACTTATATTTTGGTAATCTGTATGTATATTAATCAATTATTTTTTACTTCAGTTTACAGATTATACTAAACAGAATATTAGTTTTGCTCATGCCAGATAATCCTGGTTCATATACTGATTCGCATATATGAGGTTTCAGCACATCGAAGCAACATCTTAACCAGAAAATGTCCATAAATACATAGGTTTTAGGTAGGCAGCTCTTACTTTGCGTGATCCGAACCAGTGCAGTCATAAAAGCTGTTCGAGAAAAATTCTGCAGAAAAACCCTTAGCAGAAAACCATATCCAAGGAAATGAATGTATCGACCAGATCCATGTCAAGACTAATTAGAGATGATCTGCACATGAAAGCTTGAAAAAAAATTGATTCGACAGATGCAGCAGCTTCCTCGTTGGCACGCGGTCAACGGCCATGACAATATTATTTTCACAGATGAGAAAATGTTCACTGTTAAAGAGCTTTTTAGTAAGGAAAACGACAAATGCTAAAACTTCTAAGGACATACAAAATGTTGTTCCAAGGATTCAGCGTGGTCACTATTCAGCCTCGGTAATGATTTGGTGGGGAGTATCCTGTAAAGGCGTTACATCTCTTCATTTTTGCGAAAAAGAGGTTAAGACCGGGACAAAAGGGTACCAGAAGGATATCTTCGAAGGCATGGTAAAGCAGTTGAATATTACTCTCTTCCATTGAAGAAGCATTGGATTTCCAGCAGGATTCCGCTTCAGGCCATACGGCAAAAACCACTCAGCAGGGGCTAAAAAACAAAATTCCTGGGTTCTTAGCCACAGAAGATTGGCCGTCTGGAAGTGCAGATTTGAACTTATTGGACTACAGTTTGTGGTCAGAATTGGAGGACTGTGTTCGTCCAAGACCTCACAGAAATTCGGAGAACCTCAAACAATCATTGAATCGAGCAGCGACGTCAATGTCCTTTGAAATCGTGCGGGTTGCAATAGCTTAATGGCCTAATCGATTGAAGGTTTGTGTAAAAGCAAATGCTAACCATTTCGAATGATTTTTTTTTTTAAATATTTTTTTTAAATATTTACATCATATCTATAAGGAACTTGACTTGTAACAGAGCTTATGGCACGATCTAAGTTACCATATTTATAACTATTTCTTGCGTGATGCAGAATATCCACTAGGAAAGAGTATAATGACACCGTTCCGTAATATATTTGATAGACTCTCCATAAAAGAAGCTCATGCCAAAGCAAGAAATGGCGTTGACAGAGGCATTGGAGTGCTGAAAAGTTAGCTCAAGAGTAGGCTTTCTGCTTGGAGTTTGCTTGTAACCTCGGGGAAGCTTGAAATCCCTAGAGATTACATCACCAGTTGGCGGATAGAGAGACCGTTCGTTTATGGATGGTAAAAGTGAAATCAAATAGCTCTCGCGGAATGAAATTTATTCAGGCAAAACTCGCAATTTACCCGAATGATACCCTACTATTTTGATCACAAACTTCCCAGAACCACCGCCAGGTAGCACTCTAAGTCAACTGATTTGATTTTTCTTTTTTGTTAGATTTAGAATGAGGATCCGGAAACATCTGTGACTAATATTCCAACAAAATCCACGAGATTTTTTCCTACAAACGCTTTATTTTTTTACAAATTACTTCTCGTAAACGTCTGATAACGTACAAGTGATAGTCTTTATTAATTTACTGTCCTTCTGTAAGCATCTCTTTCTTTTTTGACTGACAAAGGCGTGGTTTTTTAGTTTTGGTTCATTTGGAGCTCGCCACTTACTCGCCTGATGTCCGTATTGTCGTACTCATAAACCCACGTCTCGTCTGCAGTAATGATGCGTTTATTGATTTCAGCCTTGAAAATCATATCTTTGGCAATATAAACGCGGTCCCTTTTTTGCATGAAATTCAGGGTCTTTGGGACCAACTATGCAGCAACACGGCGCAAGCCCAAATCATTAGCGCTACAATATCCTGAACGTATCCATAAGCCCTGCCCAAGTCCACTACCAACTTTCTGATGGTTAATTTGCGGTTTTTGCTCTTAAAGAAGATACTCCTAATTAAGAAAGAATAATATATCTACTCGAATAGTCAGGCAACTCTGAAATTGTTAGGATCAGTAAAATACTCGTCAAAAAATGGTAATTGAATGTCACAAATTATTTATTATGCCAAGTATCGCAATATTTAAAAAAATATAACTGATATGGGTAATAGACCATAGAAATACAGAAGGTAATTGCAAAGCAGATGAGCTTGCAAGGGAAGGTACAACTTGAAATATTCACCCACATAATGTACTAATAGCGATTATCTTACCTACGAGCTCCAGTGATATCACATTGAGCTATTCAGGCCTAAGTGCGTCGGATGATAGCCACTAACCTAACCCAACCTAACCTAATGTGCGGTTATTGATTAATTTTTCTTTCAATTTATTGATTTCTTCATCAGTTTTTGTCAGTATCATTACCAAAACAGTTTTCTAACTTTTCTAAGGGTTCCGCACAACGGAATCCATTTTCAACGTAAAATTTTAATATAAGCCATATACCTATGTACATACAAACTCGTTGCTGCAAATCCAATTCCAATTTTAAAATTGTAAAAAATTGAAATCTCTGCACGAGGATCTGCTCAAGACGGTGAAACTTTTACAAATATCAATCAATGGCGATAACATTTTGGTAGCTGTTAATCGCAGATGGAGCGACCCAACAGAGATAAAACAGAACTCAAATTAGGGGACTTAAAGCGTTACCTGGCGGTTGTTCCGGAAACTTTTTGATCAATATGGTATGTCTATATCTAGCTTGATTATTTTATGCCGTGATATATTTACAACCGTTATGTGAACAAAATTATAATACCTTTAGACAGAAGTGCGCAGGTATAACAAGAATAGGAAATCAACTATGTTTATGAGTTATTTGCAGGCTGTATTTTATTAACAATTGTATTTAGCAATTAAGAAAATGCAAAGATTTTATTCAATTTTAGAATACGTACAGATATATGTAATATATCACATAAATTTTTTGAATATTTAAACATTTTATTTTTTTATCTTTTTTTTTGGACTGGCAGTTACGTTAATCTATTTATAATATATATGAACGTATGCATAAATGTCCTTTAAGTACTATTTATTTTTGAAGCATTGCATTGTCATCAACTTTAAAGATTTATTTTCGCATTACCCATTTCTTTCCACATTACGAATGCATTTTTCATTTGTATAGCTGAGTTCGTTTACCCAAATTCGGTTTGTAACGTATCGACAAACGTTCCCGTTCCTTTTGCATGTCTGGGAAAATGTAAATATTATAGTACAATAAAAAAATTAATAATATAATAAAAAAAAAATATAATAAAAAAATAATTTTCAATAAAAAACAACTTCAACTACCTGCACTAACCTTTTACTAAACGCACTAAATTTTCATAGACGTCAGCTTGCAGCTCATCGAATATGTCAGTATCGTCACTTTTTCCCTGAATTGTATTATAATCGCTTGGCTCGTTGCTTTGATAGCGTTTATGCGGTTGATTTTTCATACCAGTAAATAGTTCAGCCTATATTTTTTATGTTAAGAATCAAATTTTAACTTTTATTTGACTTTACGTACCTGATAGTCAATTGGTTCAAGCGACTTCGCGCTGCAAATCACGTAATAGTAAGCAGCCAGCAGCATCATAACCAGAAAACGCCGTTGATCCATGTGTAGCTTACGTATTTTAAGCGCTTTACTTATGTATCTGAAAGATACAATAAAGTCGAAGTTTTACGACAATATATTTTTATCAAATGCTGTTCCTAGTACTTGCTGTTGCGAGCGAGCGATAACTGTTGCTACAATGCTGGTGAAAACGTTTTTTATAGCCGCTTTAAAATGTATGAAGCCACAGTGTGGCATTGCCACGCGCCATTTTAGCGTTGAAGCATATTCATACACATGGGGGCGTACTAAAAATTTATACGATGACAAAGCGTGACATGCAATTTCTGATTTGACGAAATCACTATTCTATGAAAATTTTCAAAAATTCGCAAATCAAAAAAAAACAGTTTGGGAATGACGGAAAATAACGTGATCTCACTTATCTACAAACATAGATGCCTTTAATATGTAACATATGCATGCTGTACATGTGCACACAACGCTGGTTTGCTGGAAAAGAAAGTATATAGTATGTGATTGTATACTGGGGCAGGTCGATGTTGACAACCTTGGATAACTTAAGAAAAGTATGATGGATGGATGAATGCTCATAGGCTCAGTCCCAGCAAAAGCTAATTTTAGAAGCTTGAAGAAAGGAAAAATTTTAGGTCATATTAGGATAGGGCTGGAAAACTTTCATGGGTCCCACGCTGGGCTTATATTGGCACCAAGTGCACACTTTTTAATACCTAACCTAGACAAGCTTCAAAAGGCAACAGCTTTTGGCAATATCTAGCTTGTTGGCACCAACTTCGCCCTCCATCTTCAAGTCAGTGGTGTATGTGTAAAAATTAAATAAATACCGAAAAAACTTGTAATAAAGTTGGTATTGTTTATCATGTGTTTTTCTGTGTTTATTCGTACAGAAAGTGGCATAAAAATATTTCTGCATATTTCAAGGCAGCGTATTTGTTTTTTTTTTTTTTATTTCCTTGGACCTTCAAGTTTTTTGTATATTTATCTGAGAATACCTCTAGTGAAACTTTTTATCGAACAATTTCCTAGAACCTCCTAAATATCACTTTATTTAGACTTTCCTCCTTCATAAGAGAGTTTTATTTGCAAATTTTTAATACCGAATGTAAGCGATCGCAGTACTGAATTCATTTCATTTCATAATTCATTTGTATTTAAATGGGTATGATATAAAAAAATTGTTTACATTTTACTTTGAAATATTTAATATTATATTATGGTGATTACCTCTGCCAACCAGCTGTCTAATAGTCCTTAGCCCTGTCCACTCTTTGATGTTATGGAGGCAAGACATATGCTTTCTTCCGAGTAACAGCTCTCTGTCCTTTCGAAGATTTGTTAGGACTCCTTTATCCTTTGTCTACCCGGATATTTTCGTCATCCGCCGATAACACCACATCTCAAATGTTCATATTCGTTGCCATTAGTGTCTATGCCTCCACAACATACAAACACACCAAATATAAGATTCAAGCTACCGTTTTATATTCAAGTTTCTATTGGAAATTATGTACTTTTATATAATTCAAAAAGACTTTCCTCCTTGATTTTATGTATTATGCAACAAGTGTCGCTAAGCTAATATTCTAGTTACTTAAAAAGCGATACTCTTTGGATTGGTTTGTCATAACATAACACTTTTCTTAACTTTGTTTCAACTTTGCACAAATTTAAAAACATTTAATAAAATGCACTTTTGAAGTGGCCCAATTATTTTAATGAGGCTCGCATTTGGTTAATATAAGCAAATGAATCGCAGCTTAATTTGGTGGTGTTATTTTGATATTCAAAGAAAAATCATATTTTTTAATAAAAATTAGCCGATGTTTATTTCATTATAAAGAGGAAGGCATGCCATTAATAGTCGAAAATAACATGAGGCAAATGACCACCCCGACCACACTTACAGGACAATATCCTTTTCATGAAATTTTCCATAACCGAATTGCAAAGTGGTTGCCATATGTCCTCGTTAGCCTCACGAATTCTATCTTTGAGGTCATGAATCGACCCTGGGCTGTTGGCGTAGACCTTCTCTTTCACCTGGCCTCAAAGATAAAAGTCACAAGGTCTTAAATCACAAGATCTCGGTGGCCAATTGTGATCACCTCCTCGAGAGATAACATGGTCCGGAAACCTTTCCCGTAAAAGATCAATGGTTTCGTTCCTTGTGTAGCACGTAGCGCCGTCTTATTGAAAATAAACGTTGTCCAGATCAATACCATCCAATTTCGGCCATAAAAAATCGTTAATCATCTCTCGATAGCGCAATCCATTCACCAGTAACACCTGTTATAGGAATATAGTATCAGCAGCGACACCTCTTTTACGAGCGACACCTCTTTTATTCCCATATCCAATATATAATTGGCGCTTACACCTTTTTTGTGATGTTTTGCCAAGCTCCTCCTTCTACGAGTTTTAGTCTCGTGCGTCGTGTTGTTGTTCTAAAAAGGTTTTAAGCGCACTCCGAACGGTATATATCTTTTATGAAAAGCTTTCTCATGGCAGAAACACACTCGAAGGTTTACCATTGCCTAGGAGGTTTCTCACATAACATTAACAAGTTTTCTCCGCTTGCTCAGGCTCTTCGGCGTACACTGCGTATACGCAACAAAACGCTTGCTGAAGCCCCATATAAAAAAATAGCTTTTCAAAAACCAATGCTGTCATGCAATCAATTCGTAGTTTGAATAATTCAAAAAAGGACATCCCAAAATTGCCGTTCTCAGCAGTTGGGCATTGCTCGGATCAATTCACAACGAATTACCCGCATTGATTTGCATTTATTCCCGTATAAGATTCAATTGACGCAAAGATTGTTGCCTGCGGACAAGCCTCGTCGATTGGAATGGGCCCAAAGAGTCATCGAAATCCGTCGGGTCCGTCGAATATGGGTAGAAAAAAGTATGGATATATTTATGAACAACCAAGTAGATACATAAAATCTATAGTTTCACGTGAAATTTTTCCTGGAAAAAAAATAGTTGACTTTTGTCGCTCGATGCAATATCCGAATACAATTTTCGGACAAAACATTATAATTTAACCCCCTGTAATTACTTTGGTAGAGGCCTTGAAAAGATTTTTTCCCTTTATAATGCAAACTTTTTTTAAGTTTCCTCTATAAATTCCGAAGAAAACTTGTGCAGTCGACTATCTAATTATACTACAACTACGACAAAGTAACCCAAGCTTAACCTAATTTTGCGCTAACCTTTCTAAGCTTTTGAACTCTCTGTTATGTAATATTTTTTCAGCTTCCTATGAATCTTTCAACAAATTCTGCATGCACTCCGCAAGTGAAAATATTATATATTCAAAGGTTCATTCCAGCTATTTGCTTTGCTCAAATATACACATAAATATATATACACCGTAGATAAATATATGAGCTTATAGAAATTTGTATTGCTTGCAGATGTAATCCAAGCGCTACCATGTCCCTAAATCCCACAAACAGATAACTAATGTCCAGCTTAGTAATGTCAGGCTATACTCGAATACTCTAAAACATGCTTTGAAGTGCAGCCTCAGCACTGCCAATAAGTTCTTGTGAAAAAAATTAACCCACAGCCATTACTCTACCATAGCCAGCGCCCTGCAAATACACTGAAAATGGCAGCTATGTGTGTACTTGTAGTAAATCGCTCATTAGTAAGCCTTTAAGCCATAGATTATGCCAATGAAAGCCGAAGTCGAGAGATAAATGTTGGCGTTTGCTGATAAGTAAGAATTCCCATTTTCTTTTTTTTTCAATTTTCCAGTTAAATAGCAGTCGTCGGCTATCTTTGATCATGGTCAATGCAAGCAATGATAACTGCAAATGCAATCACCATTAGTAGTATAACAGTAAAAATGACAGCGACAGGAGCAGGATACGGTGACGGCTACTCTGAGCTATAGCGACAAGTGGCAAGCTGGTGTCAAGATAGCAACAGAAGTATGTATATGTACGCGCATATATACATATGAGTGTGTGTGTGAGGGAATATGTGTATGCATTTTAAGGAGTAGAAATCAATGGTAACAGCTTTTGGCAGCATGGGTGAGGTGAAAATCTCATTGTGACATTAGTTTGTTATGGTCAAGTCGTACGTGCACTGTTTATCGAACAGCTGCAGCTCCTTCTTCTGATATGCTAGACATTCATGTAGTCAGATAGACAATTACATATGTACTTCGGTGAATTTAAATAAATTTGCTAACATATGGCACATTTGCATTTAAATGTTTGGCATATGCGCCTGAATGTATGCAACTATTGCAGTGTAATTTTACTTGCATTGCTATTTGGACGGTTACAGGCAAACCAAACTGTTCGTATACATATTTACATAGCACAAGTTGACTATTTAGATGCATTCAAATATTAAGCTGCAATACAATGTGGCGTATACGAATGACAATGGTGTATTTTGAGTGCTGAGAATCCCGATATTAGTTGTAGAAAGTCCGAGAAGAATTTATTAATTTTTTCCAAATTTAAATATAGGAAAGATCGGGAATAAAAACTCTTCAAAAGAGAGTTCATATTGATCCAAGTAGCAAAATGTTTTTTTTTTTTTGTTAAAAAAAAAAAATAAATAAATAATTGGCGCGTACACTTCTGTTAGGTGTTTGGCCGAGCTCCTCCTCCTATTTGTGATGTGCGTCTTGATGTTGTTCCACAAATGGAGGGACCTAAAGTTTCAAGCCGACTCCGAACGGCAGATATTTTTATGAGGAGCTTTTTCATGGCAGAAATACACTCGGAGGTTTGCCCATTGCCTGCCGAGGGGCGACCGCTATAAGAAAAATGTTTTTATTAATTTTGCTTTCACCGAGATTCGTACCAACAATCTCTCTGTGAATTCCGAATAGTAATCACACACCAACCCATTCGGCTACCGCGGCCGCCAGGTTAGCTGGTTAAAAATACGGTAAAGTAGTGCCGTCATCGGTAGGTTTCATATGTCATCAATTTAGTTCGAGGTTAGAAGACTCCGCATTCGCTGCTTGGCTATTCTTATAAATAAATTTTAAATGGATCCTGCAGTCAAGTCTACCACTTGAGAGCTATAATTTTGCCAGTCTGCTTTGCAGCTGAAGTAGTTCCTCTGCTATCTTCCTTCAATGATATTTTTAACTTAGCAACTTTCGATGAAATGTCAATTGTCTGCCCTACATCGGCTTCCTGCCATCCAAACAACACTTAGTTCGCTTTCACTCCAAAAGCTCTTGCTTTACTGACAGATTAATGTTTGAAGAATCTCTGGATCATCAATATACCAGTTGACCAACCAGTTCATAATAGACACAAATTTGCAGTCTAATTTATAGCGCAACTAAATTGGAACGTCAATGTAGAGGGCAAGTTAAAGAAAGCTACTATAGCTCCATCTTCCAGCATAAAGGCCATAGGACGTAAGTGGAGTCTTTCTCCGAAAATCACTCACTGCCTGTATAGGGTCATTACCAGCCCTATTCTTCTTGACCGCATCATAGTCTGGTGGACGGCTGGCGACAAGACTACGATTAGAAACAGCCTTCAGATAGTTCGACGTATCGCGCTTATGTATATGTATCAGCGTCGTTCTTAGAACCACACCCTCTAATGCTCTGAATATTCTTTTCTTCTTACCTCCCCTGAACTTGAATGCAGGCAACACTACTCCTCGGCTTGCCGCAACTAATCGATGGCGCGAGTTAGGTGTTGGACTCTGGGCCATAGCACTGATTATTGTTTGGATGAACCATATTTTAATAGGTTATTTAGAATTCCAGTTGGATATGAGTGGGTCGACAATATACCTGGTCGGAAAACTACTTACGGTTCTTTACTGATAGCTCAAATCTGAACTATAAAGGTTGCTTAGGATGTACTGTAAGAAGTCTAAACCAAGCCTTTCAGCTCATCTTCCTACATTTTAACGAACCTCAAAGTTTCGATAAGGGTTAAGCTTTCAAAAAAGGGTCATAAAGTACAGGAATATGGGTATAAAAATCCCTGTTACTGCTTGCAGCAGTAGACTCTAATTACGTAATAAGTTTCTATTAAGATATTTAAATGAAAATCGTCAAGGATATTCAAGGGCAACATCTTTAAAGGACATTTTTGAGGAGTTTTGCTTCAAAATTTCTACGAAAAAATTATTATATTCTTTAAGAAAACTTAAGAAACTTAAGAAAGGAAGCTGTAGATTTTAGGTTCTTATAAAAGTCGAGAGCGGTAAGAGAATCGAGATTGCCACATTTCCGATTTTATAATTCTTAATGGATGAAGAAACTATTTTTGAAAAGAATATTTAAAGATATTAAATATTAAAATAATTCTTTGTGGCGTTATAAGAGGTAAGCTTTTAGAGAATATAAAATAGAAGACACAAAAACAAAACTTTGACGTATTCAATAATCGTTGCCAATTTTTTAAGTTAAGTTAGGCTTATACTAACTGGGATTTTTGAGCGAACATTTACAGGAGTCTCACGAGTCAAATGTCTTGATAAGTTTGAAAAAAGGTTGCTAGCCCAACTACATTGGAGAGTGCTAACACAAACGACATAAAAATCTCAAATAATTAAAACAAAATGGTAATACAGGTAATCATTCCGTTATCCTCGGTTGTCCGCTCACCCCAAGCTTTTCATGGTACTTCGAGAGTGATTCTATTATGGCACTGTTACTTAAAATTTAGGTAAATACGATTTTGAAACAGCGTTAATCTATAAACTAGCCACGAATTTGTTTTGTGTTGTTTTAAGCTACAAAAATAATTTTCAAAACCTATTCATTAATTCATCGGCAGAATAGGTTAAATCGCAATTTCATAAGAAACCTTAGACTCACTTAACTTTTACTGAATTTAAAAGGGACGAGTCGCGAGATCCCGATATTATATTAAAAAAACATTCCAGAACCAGAAGTTACCGCTAATATTGGCATTCCTAGCAGCATGCGTGTGGCCGACTTCTATTCCCAATGGACGGCCGTATACGTGGGCGCATCCATCCACACATTGTCAAAATCACAAATGATTCATATATGCGTCTGTGTGTACTTTGTGCACCTACTCGCATAGAAGAGGCTGTGTATGATAATTGACACATGAGGTCAACAGTGATAACAGCTGCAGCGGACACATGCACAGCCATGCCATGCAATTTAAATATACACGTGCACACAGATGCATGGAGTAGGTGTGTGTGTTTGTATGCATTTATTTATATTCTCATATATCTGAGTGCTGCACATGTGTGGAATCTATTCTATACATTCTCTGACTATTTCATCACTATTTTCCCTTTTTGTAGTCTGCTGTTGACGCATAATGCCGCAAAGCAAACAACATGTCGGCCATCTCCACTGCTGCAACTAGAATGACTTTTTGCCTTCAGGCTTTAGGGCACAGGATGTTTTCTTTTTATTTTTTTATGTTTTTGATGCTGCTGCAGACCTATAACAATAACATACATTTTGCTATTGAAATTTGCAGAATAAGCAGGAAAATCACAAACTGTTGCATTTTCTGTTTTAGAAATCCTATGCAAATTACCAGCATTTATGATACATATTTCTAAGCATATAAATACTAGGGTGGATGTTTCTATATTTTGTTTTAGCTATTGAAGTATTCTGCTGGTAACTCTGAATAAAAGGGTAAAGGCAGGAAAGCATAATTCTAAAACGGATTTCAGGTCCCCTTTATTTTTAATTTTGGTTATTAATCCCCATTCAATTTTTTTATTATTTTGCAAAATTTTAGGTATTTATGTGGTTTTTGAATACGAAATAGGTACGAAAAATCCACTGAAACAGCTGTTCACGGAATGCTGCTACAGATAGGGAAAACGATGTATTGTAGAGAATTTAGGATGGGAGTCTGCATTGACATATCTGAAGCCTATAACAATGTATCTACGGAAGCTTTAATAGAGAGCCTGGATTCAACTGGTGGGGAAGCAGTTCAACCCTGGATCGGTAGCTATTAAACTGTCGGATAGTGAAGGGCGAATAGGGGTCCAGTGCAATCTCAAAAAAGGCGAAAAGAGGAGCTCCACAGGGAGAACTGCTAGCAATAAATCATATTCTCATTAAACTTGACAATAGCGGATTGAAACTGACGGCATATGCTGACGACTTGGCTGTTATCATATCAGGTAGGTGTCCACAAACGATGTGTGAAATACTTACAAGGACGCTTAGAGAGATTTGCAAGTGGACGGTAATGATCGGACTGGAAGTCAATTCAATGGACTTAGTACTCTTTACAAGGAAGTACAAGACTCCTAACAGGTCACCTCAGAGGCTAGGAGGAGTTGAGTTGACACCATCGACTAAATAGGCATTATTGAAAGAGCAAAGAAAGCCTCTAATGCCTTACACGTATGTAATTCTCGGGAGGACTTGGGTCTTATCTCCTCGACTCACACATTGGATTCTATCTATAGTTCACTAGTATGGTGGACGGCCTCCGATAAAGTGACTTACGTTAAAAGATTGGAAAGCATGCAGAGGATTGCAGGAATACGTGGCGGCAAAAGAAAGAATTCTCAACTGGCATTTAATCGATCTAACAGGAACAAACTCAGCCAAAAGATTTGCTCTAAGACTAAAAATGGTAGGGAAATTCTCACACAGGCTTTTTGTTCACAGCAATATTCTGGATTCAAACGATAGGTCAGACTACGTGATTCTACGAGGTAAATTTGGCAAAAAGCCTAGCGACATAATAGAGCGAATGGGTTGGCAGAAAGGTCCAGTATCCAAATTCAATTAATACAATTTCTTTAGTGATGAGTCTGAAATGGCGGAAGCAGTAGATGTCCTTTAACCTTAATTTGACCTCAAAAGGCTGTTCAGACTCCCTAATTGCTGTAGTATATTTCAAGCTGAAATCTATGCTACAACCAAAGCAGCTGAATTGGCTATGGAATTAACTCCTCTTAATGCTCGGACAAACATTTTCATATGCAGTCAAGCGGCTATTAAAGCAATTATGGCTCCTTGCACCAACTCAGAATGTGTTCAGCAAGTCAGATTCAAAATAGATGAATTCTACGGAAAAGGGGAGGGTCACTATATACTGAATACCAGGACACAAAGGAATCGAAGCAAATGAGAGAGCTTATGAGCTCGCTAAGGCAGTTATTCGCTTGCCGAGATTGAGCGCGTCAGAGATAAGGCTGAACGGCTTGTTAAAACTTGCGGGGACGTGCATTATGAATTGTATAAAATGATATGTTCGACTTTCACAGATCAGCCAGCACCACCTAACCTAACCTGGATACGTAATATAATATTAATTTTTTAAGTTTATTTTGTTCGACATCCTCCGCTAGAGAGCATAACATAAGTTACAGCTAGCAATTTTTCACATTAAACCGAATGTGGTGCCAGTTGAAGTCTGTGAAATGAAACAAACTACTTTTATTGAATTTTTTTTTGTTGACTTATTAATTAAAGTAATAAATTTAACTGATGATTAATGACAACAACCAATGTTGTGGCCTTTTTAACTATATTTCGAACCGCTTAATGACACTGTACAACAAAAACAAACAAGGTTCTGACAATGGATTCTTGTGGAAGGAACACAAAAAAATACGTGTATCGGCGATTTGTAAGCTTACTTCAGAATTGTATTTTAGCTAAAGTCAAAGTTTTCACCAGTTTTTTGCAAAAAGCACATTTTTATGGCAAAAGTGTCTGTTCACATTCTTACGGTAGTATTACACAATTTATCACCCTCTTGTTAGGAAGGTGAAACGTTTGAAATACCAGACTGGAACTTCCCAATTAACACTAGAATGCCGTTTTTATACTATTATGAGACCTCCAATAGACAGATATCTACAGCCAGCCAAAGCTGTTTAATGGAGAAGATTGATGGGATTTAGGTTAGCGCGCTGTCCCAGACTGTTGAAGAAAGGAGCATCAAATGGCTTTAATCGTCTGGCTGCCAAAGCCGGCCATTTACAGAGAAGTGCTCAGCAGTTTCCTTCCCAAAAGGTCCCAACAGCTTCTGCACTGGGGATTAAATAGCAAACCTAGCTTTTTTGCGAGTGTGACGATATGACCGGTAAACACAGCTACGAGTTTGGAAATTGAATGGCGTGGAGTCTCCAAGACGTTCTGCGCCCTACGTCTATTGTACGGGAGCCAAAAGGTTTTCGAAATAGCACACAAATAAGTGGAACTCTATCTGATCTGTGTTTTCTTGAGAAATAATTCGTGCAATTCCCCTTAACAACAGTCAGGGGTATGCTGACGACCCAGTGCGAGACCTATGAGATCCATTCAATCAAATCTTTCCTGACAATTTCATCAGCATTTTCATTACCGTTTTCTATGTTCTTATATCCTGGTACCCATATCAGAGAAATGTTACCTGCACACCCAAGAGATTTGATCTCCTCTTACAGAGTTGACTATTTTGGATCTGCACCATGACGTCGGCAGAGCTTTGATCATAGTTTGACTATCGGAGCTTGAAAATCAGCCTCTAGGAGGATTTATAAATCAAAACTTTGCAAAAACCACATACATAGATTTTTTTTATAAAGAAATGTATCACACAAAAAAATATAATAATAAAATTTATTGGGGATTAATTATATCATATATAATTAGCGCATACACCCTTTTGGGTGTTTGGCTCGAACTCCTCCTCCTATTTGTGGTGTACGTCTTGATGTTGTTCTACAAATGGAGGGACCTACAATTTCGAGCGGGCTCCGAGCGGCAGATATTTTTATGAGGAGCTTTTTCATGGCAGAAATACACTCGGAGCGTTTGCCATTGGAAAAGGCAAACACATTCGGTTATATTGTTTAAGAGAACTTCAACCTCCCTAATGTACATACGTACATATATGTAAATACGAGTATTTAAGTACGTTACGAGTATGCATCCCAAGCAACTACATAAGCATACAAACATTTTTAGTAAAGCAACATTTGTGCCTAAGTATCCTTGGGCAGATTTCGAAGGAACGGCAACAAATTTAAGGCACTGATTTTTTATAGAAATAAAAACGTAGACTTCTTTTCCCCATAATTTTCTCGAACATTCGACTCGAGTATATCAAAGAAAAACACTCAAAATTTTACCAGGAATATTGATAGCAAAATTCTTATGTCTGAAAATAGCAACGGAAATTAATTGTTTTTGGTTTGGGTCCAATGGTTGGTGCCTTTGCCAACGACAAAAAGCACTTTTGATACGCCAAGTTGAATATTACTAGATCACCTAATGTTTATGTGTAATGACCTGTGGCCTAGCGCAATACTTTATATACACATTTACGTACAACTATAAGGTTGTCAAAAAAGTCTTGCGGTATTTCCGCAAGCTTGTCTTTGCAAGCGCGTAGTTCTAGTTGTATTCGTCGCATCGGTTCACGCTAGAGCTTTTTGGAAAGCTCTTTTCACGTGCTAACACGTGTTTGATTAATTGTTGTTTGCTTTTAGTCGTTCGTGAGTTATAGCGTCGCAAACATGGAGCAAAATAAAGAGAAAATACGGCATATTTTACAGTACTACTACGATAAAGGCAAAAATGCATCTCATGCTGCCAATAAAATTTGTGCAGTTTATAGACCCGATACAGTTTCCATTTCCACCGCACAACGATGGTTTCAACGTTTTCGTTCTGGTGCAGAGGTGATCGAAGATGCGCCACGGCCTGGAAGGCCTGTCGTCGAAAATTGCGATAAAATCGCTGAATTGATCGAAAGAGACCAGCATAGTAGCAGCCGTAGCATCGGCCAAGAGCTGGGCATGAGTCATCAAACCGTTATAAACCATTTGAAGAAGCTTGGATTCAAAAAGAAGCTCGATGTATGGGTGCCACACAACTTGACGCAAAAACACATTTTTGCCCGTATGGATGCATGCGAATCGCTTCTGAATCGCAACAAAATCGACCCGTTTTTGAAGCGGATGGTGACTGGCGATGAAAAGTGGGTCACTTACGACAACGTGAAGCGCAAACGGTCGTGGTCGAAAAGCGATGAAGCTGCCCAGACGGTGGCCAAGCCTGGATTGACGGCCAGGAAGGTTCTTCTGTGTGTTTGTTGGGATTGGCAGGGAATCATCCACTAAGAGCTACTCCCCTATAGCCAAACGCTCAATTCGGACCTGTACTGCCAACAACTGGACCGCTTGAATGCAGCACTCATGCAGAAGGGGCCATCTTTGATCAACAGAGGCCGAATTGTCTTCCATCAGGACAACGCCAGGCCACACACATCTTTGGTGACGCGCCAGAAGCTCCGGGAGCTCGGATGGGAGGTTCTTTTGCATCCACCGTATAGTCCGGATCTCGCACGAAGTGATTACCACCTATTTCTGTCCATGGCGAACGAGCTTGGTAGTCGGAAGTTGTCCACAAGAGAGTCCTGTGAAAATTGGCTCTCCGAGTTTTTTGACAATAGGGAAGCGAGCTTCTATAAGAGCGGCATTATGGCATTATGAAGTTGGCATCTCGTTGGGAACTCGTCATCGAACAAAACGGCGCATATTTGACTTAAATCGCATTATTATAACCAATTTTATGAACAATTGAAAATTCAATAAAAATACCGCAAGACTTTTTTGACAACCTTATATATAATATTATCATACATTTTTCTTCGGCGCGGTGGAAAAGATTATTAATCAACGCGTAAATTCAGAAATCTGATTGTTAGGCCTTAGAGGCCAATATCTATGAGCCGTACAGAATATTTCCCTATAATTATGATCTGGAGGGAAAATAGGAGAGAAGTGAGAGAGAAGAAACAAAAGCACCACCTGACAAAAATTTATAAGTTCAATGAAATCAAGGCGAATATATTAAAGGTGGTGAAATCAGCTGAGTTGTTTTTGTTCTTTCGCCGTGTCCATGTGGCTGTCAGATCATAATGAAACACGGCGAATTCATTATTTGTTTTCTAGTTTCTCAGCACTTTGCTTTGACAATCAAACGTACAGAACAGTCTTGTTGGCCTAGTGGTACCACCTTTAATAAAAGCGCCTTGAATGTAATACTTTCTAACAATACAGGTTTCAAATGAAAAAAGCTTTTAGAGAGCTTAATCTCGAAAATATTTTGAAAAGGGTTGCCACCAGTTTAAACCATGTAATTCAATGAACTAACTATTTTCTATTTATTCTACAAAATTCAGAATTTTCATTCCCAACTCATTACATTCCATTCACAACTCAATACATGGAATAACATTTGAGCTTAAGAAATGTTATAAAATTGTCTTGATAATGCTCGTTTTGATTCCTTGGCTTATTTTAACATTTGGCTAAAATGTGTTTTCTAATGCCATATCTTGCAAAGAAAATAATGCTCCCATACACATTTTTTTCGAAGCTAATTAAATATAATAGAACTTAAAATCCGGCAGCATGATTTTCTTCACTGAAGCAATGATTTTCTCGCTGTTGCGGTTCCACATAAAGAGTGGGCAAAAGCTGGAAAATGGATGCTAAACATTCTTTTCTAAGTGAATTAGAGTATCCTAGACCCGAAAATCGATTATTTTTTTTTTTTTTTGTATCTTTTATGTTGGCACATAAAAAAATCTACATTAATTAATTAAATTAAGCCGAAAAATACTGTGTGTATTTTATAAAAATTCTCGCTCATGAATAGTAATAACAGAAGTTTTGAATAGTAGTAGCAATTAAAAAACGTTTGATGTGATTTACTTTATTACTTTTTTTATTATAATGCTCTTTGGTATACAATATTCTTCGTTTTTCCATGCGTTGTTCAATAAATGAACAATACCGATGGCTTACCAACTCTTGAGCATGAAACATAAAGTTGGCCATCAGAAAAACATGGGTATTCTAAATCAATACCACAAATTGATAAAATTTGGCCTTGTGACTTATTAATAGTAATCGCGAATGCAAGGCGAACAGGAAATTGAAGACGTTTGAATTGAAACGGCATATCCGATGGTATCATTGGTATTCGCGGTATTAAAACGTCTTCACCAGATTATTTTCCATTCAAAATTGTTGCTTCAATGACGTTATTCATCAATCTCTTAACTGTTAATCGAGTGCCATTACATAGTCGTGGTTGATTTATGTTTCTCAACATAATAATCGGTGCTCCTATTTTCCAGTTTAGCATGTGTGGCGGTAATCCAGGTAAATCAAAGGA
This sequence comes from Anastrepha fraterculus, assembly GCA_037575425.1. Lineage (NCBI taxonomy): Eukaryota > Metazoa > Arthropoda > Insecta > Diptera > Tephritidae > Anastrepha > Anastrepha fraterculus. The sequence goes on from JAYXIM010051019.1 coordinate 85,869, forward strand.
ATTCAAAAATTCAGTGGGATAATTTACAATATCGTCTTGATTTGTAACAGTGTCAGCAGATCGATATGTTTGTTCTGGACTTGGTATGTTAGCCAAAATAGCCGCATTCATTTCATTCACACCTTTTTAATTTTGCCAGCGATGATGGCTCGTTCACTAAGCCAATCATGATTTTTGTAATTTTGAGGCAAATTTGGGAAAATATTTGAATTAGCTGTTCTTTCGTTTGACTTATTTGCCAAAAGTTTGGTTGAAAAGTTATTAAGCCAGTTAAATTATCGACAGGAACTTTGCCATTTCCAATATCCAATAATTGCTGTGAAAATTCAGCAGCTGATGGATGCATTAGAACACGTACATTTGTTAGTTAGTTTGAGTGTTTGAACATGTCTCCACAAATATGATGATTTCAAACAGGCAGCCAATTCATCTGCTACAGTTGCTCGAGGAATAACAGGCAGTGTTTGTCTAAAATCACTAAGGCACGACCAAACATTTCATTTTTACTACGTAAATCTCGTAATGTCCTATCAAGCGCTTCCAGTGACTTTTTATGTGCCATCGTGCACTCATCCCATACAATTACGTGTGCGAAAAAGCGGAGAAGGAGAAGAGAACTGTTCTATTCCCCCCCGCTTTAACCCAGCTATGTGTTCAGGTGCAAATGACTTTTTTGCGTGAAGTCTGATATAAAATAAGTTCTATTTACTCTTCTTAAATTTATATAAACTTTTCCAGGCGAAGTAAAAAAAGTGACATATATTTGCTTCAACCGCATATTTGTGAGTACACAGGTAATACGTAAATATATGAATGGTATAGGTAATATCTCATATTAGCATAACCTTTCTGCAAAAAATTAAGGAAACGATCACCAATCACGCCGGCAATGATACAATGAATTTTTCACTACAACTGACTTCAGATTAACGTTTATATAATAAGCGTATATGTAACATTTTAAAATTTTTTTAGATTTTTTTTTTAATTTTTAATAATAAATGGTCTTCCTCTTCCTGTAGCTATTCCTTTTCCTCTTCCATCTCCAGCTCCATCTCATTTCTTTATCCCGGAAACGGGCAGTAAAAATTACTTCACTTAAAAGCTTTCATCAACAGCTTCCATCTGATACCCATATTGTACAAACACATCCAAGGGTACCTTGGTCGACCTTTTCGGTTATATCTCGAGACTCAGAGATCTAAAAAATACTCTGTATTAAAGCACTCATCAGTAGCTTTGATTTGATACCTACAATGTAAAAAAACATCCTAGGGTTACCCGGGTCCTCGTTTTGGCCTTCGGCATATTAAGCATATTATATTAACCTTCACCGTGGAAAAATATATATATATACCAAATTTCATAATAATCGGCCCAGACACACACGACCAAAATGTATTCAATTCTAATGAATGCTATGTGCGGTACAAAAAATACGTGCGGCAAATAGCAAAAACACACTCACTTAACCGACGCACCGCACACACACGCGTTATCGGATTTCAACCAAACTTCACAGAAACCTTTGCCAAAGCAACACCAACAATGTGTGAAACTTTCATTGTTTTCCTTACACGCGTTGCTGAGATTACCCTGGAGAGATGCACACTTTTTTTCGGCTTAGTTTTTATATATATAGATTACTTTTTTGCAGTTACCTTAAGCAATTGTAAATACAACTAAACAACAACATACAACTCTGAATAAAATATTTGATTCAAAATGTATGGACTTCAAGGGCGTTTCCGCTTTAAAATAAAAAAATACTGAGCCAGAAGTAACAACTATTAGCAAGTGTTATTCTCCGTTTAATTTCCAGGTTCAAAGTAGCAAAGTCCTTCATAAAATTTGATACTTTAAAAGTGAAAATTTAATTTTTTGCTCCTTTAAGGTTATGTTAGAATATTAAATCGTTTTCTCTCAACTTTTCTTAACATTGAAAACCTTTTTACACATTTTAAAAAGCGTTTGAATTTACTGAATGCGAATTTAAGCCATAGAGATGTAATCGTTTCTTCCGGTCCTCAATCCTTAGTGAGGTATGGAGCATCACCACGATAGGCGCCATCTCATTATTCTTTCCATCAGGATTATCTCTTATCTTTTTGGAATATTGTTTTACGCGATATATGTATAAATAGACACAGTAAACTACAATTAAATGGCAGAATGCATGAATATCTTGAATTAAAATTTACATCCTCAATTTTATAGTATAACCAATAAAACTCGGATGCTGTTGTCAATCAAGATCACAAAAGTTGTAATTTAAATTTAGATGAATATTTAATCGTCGTAAACTTCCATAAAACGACCCATTTGCGTATAATTTCTTTGTCCTTTAATCGTTATTCAAATTTCTCCATTACCATCAGAATTGTAATTTTACGATTTCTTTCATTCTTTGCTACACCAACGACTTTTATTTATTCTGCTCTCTAACCCGCTGAAACCTTTTTATATAAGTACTTATTTACATATTTATTTTATTACAAGCCTTTAATATACCCACTCAAGTACCTATTCTTCTAGCCTGTTTGCCTTTCGCAACATTCAGCGACACATTTCTTTACCAGCGAGTTCTATTGCTTTCACTTCGCAAGCGCTTTGTTACATTTAACATTCATAGTATTATTATCTGCACCGATTGCCCGCCTTTGTATGCGTCTCAATTACATTAGCATTAGCACGTCAATTCCCTGGCCAGCGTCCCGCCAACCCCAAGCCATCCCAAGCAGCCAGATGACAATCAATGCAGATTAATCGAAGTACGCCTTATTTACTACTTCACAAAACCCTACGAAATTTACATTGTTCACTTTATTTATTTCTACTCAATACTTGTTTTATTTTCCTTAATTATTTGTCTACGGGTTGCTATAGTCACATTTGCATTATAAAAGGAAAATAAAAGGAAGATTTTATAATGCTTTCAGGAATCACATCAAATCCTTTTTTGCCAATGCCATTTGCCTCTTTGTGTCAACAATTGATTGAACAAATGTTTAATGGAGATGATAGAAAATGCGTAATGAGGAAACAAAGCGACTCATGCGCATGCATGCATATGTATGGATTGTATTTACATATAAATAAGCATATTAAGGGAAATTATACAATTTGTATGCAGTTTAAGTGAAGAATACAATAGTCACTTCCTGCATTGCAGCAATAAAATCAACTATGGACAAACAGCAAAAGCTGCTCAACTTTGAACTGAAAGCCTTTGACAGCAACGATCAACTCGGCAAAACAAGAAGAAAAGCAAAGCCTTCATGCCTCAAGAAATATCTATTAAACGTTAAAATGTATTGCGCATAGTGAGACTTTCACAATGACTCTCGTAGAGGTACATTGTATCGGGTTATACTAAGTAAAGGGCGATAAAGGTGACTTTACGATCTCAACTACATAAGTAATTACATATGTCTAATCTGTCTTTTTATTCATTTATTCAATTCAAAGTAAAAAATGTGTGAAAATAAAAAATTAAGAATCAATTTACTTTTGCTCGAGACGGTCCAGAAACGAATCGCCAGCTCCCAAATGTGACTTGCAGGTATTTTGGTCCACTCGCGGTCAACGGCTCTTTTCAGTACCTCGAGACTGGTGAATCTTTTAGTTCGGACCTTTCTCCCCAAAATCGTTCAAAGAGAATAATCTATCGGATTCGCGTCTGGTGCATTTGAGAGCCATTGCGTGGACGTTATGAAATACGGAACGTTGTTTCTTAGCTATTCTTGGTTCCCGCGAGCTTTGTGAGACGGTGCCGAGTCCTGATTGTCCACCGAAAAGATTGTCTGCCCACAGCTTCAACTTCCAGAATACTTTCCCGATAATATTTCACATTTACCTTGTCGTCAGGCTCGATGAAAACGATTGGATAGCGCCCATCTGCGGTTACAGCGGCCCAACCCATTACCTGGGGCAGGTGCTGCCTCCTGGTGGCCAATCAATGAGTTAAATTCTCATATGAACGGTCGGTCAAATAAACCTTATCGTTCTGGGAGTTTACGAATTGCTCGATTTGAAAAATTTTCTCGCCAGAAAACACAATGTTCGATAATTGACCGTTTTCGGCCAAGCGAAGCAACTCTTTCGCTCTCTCAAGTCTGACTTGTTGCTGCTGTGGTGTGAGATCGGGTGCCTTTTGGATCTTGTAAGGCTTGACTTTGAAATCATTTTTCAGTATGCGGCGGACGCTACGGATATATATTTTCAGTTATTTCGCCATTTGATTGGCACTTCGTCGAGGATTTCACTCAAGTCGCTTCTTCACCGTTTGCACCATTTCACGTGACGTTGCAGTCTTTTGATGACCACCTCCATGATGTTTCGCGGTGATACCAATATCATTACAACGTATAGTGGTACGATAAACAAAATCTTTATCTATTTTAAGATGCTCGAGCTCACGAGTAACCGCTGGTTGGGTTTTTCCAGCCAAATATAATGCAATCTCACTATTACGTTTGAAACCTATTACTGATTTTCTTTTTTTGCGTTTACTCTCGATAAAATGCTTCCAAGAGCTTGTAAACAATACTCTGGACTGTAATTTGGTCAACTAAAAGACAGCTGATGTCCATGCATTAGCTGCGTGAGCGGTCTGAAGTTAACTACACTTCGAGTGACGGACCCTGAGCAAAGGGGAGTTTTATTAAGCCGTCATCGCGGTACAGTTACTTACCCAAAAGTGGGCATGGCCTACGAGTACTTTATAATACTTTGTATATTATTTGAGAATGAACTGAAAAATAAAACAAAATAAATAGTGAAAAGGAGCAACGTCTGAGAGTATGCAACTAATGCAACATGCTGCAGCTGTTTTAGTGACAGAAGTAGAAGCTAAAGAAAACAGCGCAAATTCTTGATGAACGCTTGTAGTCCCTTTAATTTGGATAATCAAGTGTAACTCGCTATAAAAAGATAAAAATATCGCATTCAGATATTTCAAAGTTTCATTAAAAAACTTCGCATTGAACAAATGTGCGTTCAAAGACAACCTTGATCTGGTAAAAGATGCAATTGGTCCAAGCCATAAATGTAGAGCGACAACACAAGGCCTCGTAGTGGGTACTCTGCGATAACCGCGGTCCTCGCACTTTTCCAAATTTACCTACTTTCAGTTCTAAAACAAAAAAAATCTCATTCCTCAAACCCAAAATTTATCCTTTCCATCCTTACTTCCGCACAATAGTCAGCGCATTACTTGCATTGTGGCTGCTAAGACAAGCAAAAACAAAAAAAAAAAAAATATATATAAATAAATTCATTTTAATTCATTCTGGGCCTTCCGATGCATAGTAATTAACCTCTCGCATAAACCGCGGCGCAATCATGATCAAGAGTTATTGAAAAAAATTATTTTAAAATTATGCACTATTTAACAATAAATGATAACATTTTTGTCTTTTTATATTTCCTCCTACATTTTTACTCTTTTTTTAAAAACTTAATAAAACGTTGGAATTATTTGTATTTAGCACCTGACAAAGTAAAGCATGCGTATAAATTAGTCACGAAAAAATTCGACAGCTGTATTTCATTCGTGATCAGTAATAATTTCGTGATCAGATCGGAGTTGATAATAGCATTTTTCCAACGTTTCCACGTCGATATCTCCGACGGAATTAATATTGGGCCTATCAATATCTGGTATTTTAATCGCAACATGCGATGGCAACTAAAACCACGACCCACCACACTATTACTAAATTTCCAAAATGCTTGCATCGTTAAACTCAATTTAATGGTAAATACGCCTGGAGAGCATACCTGGGTACATACCTACACACACTTTTTTTTGTTTAATATTAATTTATAAATAAATTTGCACAACTGTGGTGTTTCAGAGCTCCTGAACTTTATTTTTTAGCACTGTAACTTACACTCTACCAATGTAAGGGAATTTAAAAGCAAACTTCACAAGCTTGCTTACGCCAGTCTTACTATGTTTTCACAAATAATGTTTAATAGCCAACTAAAGTGCACAGCTGGCACGTGTAGTACTCGTAACGTCCAGCACTCAAAATATATGCATTCATGAAAGGAACTAAAATTGGGAGCCGATTTGCACCTAACCACATATACAGCTGAATAAGCTAAACGGAAAAGAGCTGAGATTGGCACTAAATAGAGCGTGGAAACTGTACAAGTATGATACTTATAATATTGCCTTTAGACACTAAGTGCTTATATGCGAAGGTGTCTACTTATACTGTGAACCTGGACAATTGAAAATACATATTCTTAGATTCTAACTGGCATGTCCACTAGCAAGTGTGTCATTTCTAACGTTAATCCTATTAAAAGTGAATAGTTTTAAGTATGATTTGTGTTGCGTGCTGTTACTTAAAAGTAGTATATCAAAACAAATAATCAGCTCGTGAAAAATGGCCATGATTACTATGAGTCTTTGTAAATATAGTTTGCTGTCATACCAGTCAAAAAGTCAGCGAATTCGCACCTCAGCAATCCCGTCACTGTTAGCAGCTATAATTTTTTTCTTCAGCCTTGAAATCCAACGGCAAATCTATGTTGCCAACAACTGCTACCGCAGACTTAGCAGGCAAATGAATAGTAAAGTTCTCCCTGGCCGAACTAAAATGCCGCTTTCTAGGCTTCTCATCATGCCCGTCCTATTAAATATATGGCGCAGAAGCATGGACGATAATAACATCTGATGCGAAGGCTTTTGGATTTTCGGGAGAAAAATTCTGTGAAAGATTTAGGAATTTTTACGAGTTGGCATTCGCCGTCGTCTAGGCGATAGAACGATAATATACAGGGTGAACGATATGAAGTGTGACCTATTCAAAACACCATAACTTTTTTGTGTGAAATTCGTTTTTATTGATTTCAAAGACAAAATTGTTAAAAAATGATTACAGTTTTAACATATATTCACTTTAGCTCGATATGACTACCTTTTGCCTTGACTATAGCCTTCAAACGGTCAAAAAATGAGTTGCATCCTGCACGAATGTGATCTTGAGGTATTTTGTTCCATTCTCGTATAATCGCTTTTTTCAGCCCATCCATACTGGCACATTTTTTAGTACTCACCTTGCTCTCCAAAATGGACCAGATGGAATAGTCCATCGGGTTTGCGTCCGGCGAATTCGAAAGCCATTGTGTGGACGAAATGAAGAGTTCAACATAATTTTTTAACCATTCTTGGTTCACACGAGCTTTATGAGACGGTGCCGAGTCCTGTTGGAACGTCTATGGTCTATGACCGAAATGTTTGCGTGTTCACGGTTCTAAAGCAGCTTCTAAAACATTTTCCCGATAATAAGTCGCACTCACTTTGACACCAGGCTCGATAAAAACGATTAGAGAGCGTCCATCAGCGGTCACTGCGGCCCAAACCATTACTTGCGATGGGAAATTGCTTCGAGTGGCCATACGAAGGCTCAAATTCTCGTATGAGCGTTCGGTCAAGTAAACACGATCGTCGTGAGTGTTTATGAGCTGCTGAATTGGGAAATTTTTTTCATCAGAAAACACAATGTTAAAGAATTCGCCACGTTCGTGCAAGCGCAACAACTCCTTTGCTCTTTCGCACCGAACTTTGTTTTGCTGGGGTGAAAAATCGTGTGCTTTTTGGAACTTGTAAGCCTTGACCTTGAGCTCATTTTTCAATATGCGTCGAATGCAGTCTTGCGATATTTTCAGTTCTTTGACCATTTTTCTTCCACTTCGACGTGGATTTCGTTCAAGTCGAGCCTTCACTTTCCGAACCATTTCTGGCGTTGTTGCGGTTTTTTTCGTTCACCTCCATAGCGTTTTGCAATGCTACCAGTATCATTATAACGGTTTATAGTGCGATACACAAACATTTTATTCACTTTGAGGTGACTGAGCTCACGAACAATGGCTGGTTGTGATTTTCCAGCCAAATATAACGCAATCACACTATTACGTTTGAATTCCATCACAGAAAACAAAATTCAACAAAACTGAGACGCAAATGCTTTTGATGGCTTATAAACAATATATTGAACTGTCATTAGAACAATTTTGGCGTTGATGTTATGAGTTGTTTTACAAATACCAGCAGTGTGAAGTTGGTAACACTTCATATCGTTCACCCTGTATATGAGCTGTGCTAAGACATGGACATAGCGCATTATAGTAAACGAACTAATACGGTTATGTGTGACCGGTCTATAAGACTCAGCTGGTCCGCTGCCAACTAATGGAAACAATATTTTGACAAATGGACTGAATTCGAGTTCATTTTGTTAATATTATATAATATTATTATTACCCAGCGTCTTACGAAGTAAACTTTCCACGAATAGTTTCAAGTCAACCGATGATCCACTCACGCTTTTGTGCTAAGTTGTTTTGTTTTCCTTGCATGAAGTTTTCAATAAATTTTCTTATTATTATTATTATGAGGGAATTTAGCACTGCGACCTGAAAGATCCCTTCATGGACTCAGAGAGCTTCTCTGAGCAGAACATTCTCAATGAGTTCTAACGAAAATCTACGCTCTATGAAAAGTGTTCATAGAGCGCTTAAGTCAACTTGTGGTGTTCAGCGATGAGGCCCATTTTTGACTTAATGGCTACATCAATAAGCAAAATTGTTATATTTTAGCTGAAGAGCAACCCGAAGTCATTCAAGAACAACCATTACATCCATTGAAAACAACCGTTTGGTGCGGCCTATTGGTTGGAGGAATCATCGGTCCATATTTCTTCAAAGACGAGGCTGTCGCTAATAGATCAGTGAATGGAGAATGCTACGGCAACATGATAAACGCCTTTTTTTGCTGGAAATTGAGGACTGTGATCTCCACATTATTTAGTTCCAACAAGACGGCGCTACTTGCCATACAGTCCGTGAAACAATGGATTTACTGCGTTGTCGTTTCGGTGAACAATTTATTTCTCGTTTCGGACCACCAAGATCATGTGATATCACACCTGTGGCCTTTTATTTGTGGGAGTATGTAAAGTCAATATGCTTTGGGTCGATTGTGGCATTGGAAGCCAACATTACTAAACTTATTCACGAGATACCGATCGAACTCCTCCAGTGAGTCATACAAAATTGGTGTTCACCGATGGGCGAATTACGACGCAGTTGCGGCCAACATTTGAAAGTGATTATCTTGAAAAAGTAAATTCCATCCATTGTTCTATACAAAAATAATAAAGATTGCCCAATCAATTTAAATTTTTGTTGTTTTATTTCAATTTAAAATCAGATACCTCCCCCACCTTAACTATGAAATCGATTTCGGTTAAAGCTGCCTATCACTGATTTTTATTGCGATAAACCCGGTGAAATGTCCCAGTATGATCTAACATCCACTTCTTGAATAAAACAGCCTTGATTTCTGTCTGACTGTTAGTAAGGATAGCGATGTTTCTGTTGTTATAATTGTGTTCAAAGTTAAAGTGTGCTCACATCTTAATATTGCGTAGATTTCCGCTTAAATATACTATATGTACTTGTATTCTTGCCTATACCTTCCCAGTATCTTTTCCTAGGCCTGCAGACATCGCCCGTGTACCTTCCTCGGTGAAGGATCGGTTCATGTATCATGTTCTGGTTTATCTTGTTGGTTTTAGATCACCCTTGCCAAGCCTTTTTATTACTCAGTTCAGTCTTGAGGCGTTTGATAAAACTGAACATCGGTATCATCATGTTCCATGCCACTGATATCTCATCACAGGGTTTAGTTCAGCAAGAATATCAGTTCAATAACTTTCATCGATTTTGATTAACACCTAAGCTTCGGTTGTCCTTAGGACAGGCCTCCTCACTTGAGATTGGATATGAATGTGACGAAGTGTGTGATATTTCTCAAGCTAATTAAAACTATTTTTCCATAAGGTAAAAACCCCAAAAAGAAAAAAAAGAGAGAACGCATGACTCCAAAAACGCTACTGGAAAGATAAAAATAACACTCCAACGGTCACCGAAACGCACAATACATAATACGCAAAAAAATTCATCGGAAACGAAGTGTTTTGGGAGTCGTTTTTTAGACTATTTTCAGCTCACTCGCTTAGAATGAAGAATCGTTCATTTAGGGCTCTAAACGAGCTCATTTAAAAGAGAAAATCTCCTATGTTAGAAGGTTGTTAGCTCATAAAAAAGTATTTTAGCATCCTTTTGGTTAGGCAAGTGTCTGCGAGCATGTTCGTTTACATATGTATGCGTGTGCACACGTGCAGTACTTTTTTTCAACGGTGAACGTATCTGCATGTTGCATGTGCACCTTTAAGTGGTCTGCCACTGCTGGTATCAGCCTGGTTAGTAAATGAATTGCTGGTGTGCATAATTTGCATTGGAATCTAGTAAGCGGTTTTTTCTTTTACTTCCAAGCATGAATTCCTCAACATGGGCAGCTGCATTTTAGTTTAGTCATCTGTAAATTGTTACCACTACACAAAAACTCTTACGCACGTGCAATTGCTATCTACCACAAGCCTGAAGAGATGGCAAAATTGAAGCACCAAAGCATAAAACTGTTATACCTATACTTATAAATATATAAAGTATATTTAAAACGTAATTTAAGCAAACTGCACTAAATAGAAGGAATATAAATTCACAACCTTCAAGTAAGTTTATTCTGTGCCAATACTCGTATGTATCCCGTAGTTTCGCCCGTGGTCGACCAAACATTGTTTCGATTTTAATTAGTTTTCGTTCATTCAATATGAGTGGAACTATGGAGTTATGTTTTCTCTGGCGTTTATTAAAGAGTCTTTTAGAAATTTTTAATGCAGTCGATTTTTCAATTTTTTGTTTTCGATAATTTTGTGTGAAAATTTTAAGCAAATAAGAGGAAAACTTACGGGGATATGGACATTTACATAAATTAAAATGGACTATTGAGTAAAGGCAACTTGGAAGTAGTGCGGCTTTCAGCGCACTTCACTAATTTTTTTCCAAACATATTTTTTTTTTTTGCATTTTTTTTTTAAAGCTTAACGCCTTCTTTATTTTCCGCAAAAACTTAATTCAAATAAGAGCACAGCTTACGGAGATATGGACATTAAACTGAAGGAATTGAGTAAAGGTGACTTGGAAGTAGTGCGGCTTTCAGCACATTTCAATGGGTGTTCCATCTAGCATTTGGAATTTAATCCAGCTATAAACAAAACGCACTGGGATATATGAGTTTCAATGAATTACTTTTTATTGAAAAGTTTATGTATTTCTATTAAACATGTAACATAATTTTATTCAATTAGTTAAAAAAAATTCAAAACTTGTTGAAAGCTATCGCTCCCTAGGGGTACCTCCCTTAAGCCAATAGTAAAAATGTTTGAATATGTAATTTAACTTTAGCATAAAAAAAGATATCTAAGTTAGGAAAGACATCGACGAATTTACTGCTACTTGGTCCTTACGTGTCAGGACTGTGACCAAATACGATTAGTGGGATCATCCAAAGGGCGTTAGGCGAGCTTAACTCTTGGGCCACAGGATGTGGGCTAAGTTTAAGCCCGCGTAAAACAGAACTTATGCTTTTTACCACCAGATACAAGGTACCAACTTTCACCCTACCAAATATCAACGGACAAACTCTGTCACTATCAACCAGTGCAAAGTACTTAGGGGTAATTCTGGACTGCAAACTTAGCTGGAAGTTAAACGTCGAAGAACGAGTAAGGAAAGCAGAAATTGCTTTATTTGCCTGCAAACGTATGCTTGGAAGAGATGGGGTCTTCAGCCTAAGCATACATTATGGCTGTATAAGGCGGTTATACGACCCATTTTATCGTATGGTTCGGTAGTTTGGTGGAAAGCTCTAGGGAGAGAGTACAAAACCAAATTACTCGGCAGAATACAAAGATCAGCCTGTGCAATAACGGTCGGTGCAATCAGATCATGTCCTAGAGAGGCTCTCAATGCACTGACACACGTTATTCCAATAGACCTACATATAAAGAAGACGGCAACCATGAGTGCATTTAGGTTAAATGAAGCGGGTCGCTGGAAAGGAAAAACTTATGGTCACGGTAGTCTATTATTGCGACAAACTCAGTTAACCACGGTGAGGAGTGACTACATCGTCCCGATGGTAACGTTCAATAGGAATTTTGCCACACTCTTTCCATCTAAAAAAGAATGGAATAAGGGATTATCTCTAAACAACTTCGATACCACAGTCTATACAGATGGCAGTAAAATGGATTGTGGTGTTGGAGCTGGTATACATTCTCATAGACTTGGAATTGAAAAATCTGTGCGTCTCCCTAATACCAGCGGCGTCTTCCAAGCGGAAGTACTAGCAATTGGGGACGCCTGTAGGTTACTAATCGCAGATTTCTCTTTCAAGGGCAATATCGCTACTCTTTCGGATAGCCAAGCTGCAATCCAGGCGCTGGACGCGACTATAACAACCTCTAAAGTGGTGGAGCAAAGTAAAAATAGTCTCACCAACTTGAGTGAAAACCATAGAGTAACCTTGATTTGGGTCCCGGGACACCGGAACATAGAAGGTAACGAAAAAACTGATGAACTGGCAAGAGGGGGATCTGCCTTGAATAGCGCTCTTGCAGTACCAGTATTCACTCCACTAGGTGCGGTCAAGAATGCAATTTCCCTAAAATACCTTCGAATTGCAGATTGTAGATGGAGAGACCAGACGAAATGCAAAATCAGCAGAACGTTATGGCCCACCTACAACCTCAAGCAATCGTCGACATTAATAAACATGAAACGACGGGACACCTGTAGACTTACGGCAGTCATAACTGGCTTCTGGTCTATCGGAGAACAAGCCGCCAAAATGGGCATCCCTCATAACACATACTGTCATAGTTGTAAACAACCGGAGAAAAAAGAAACAATCTTCCATTTCCTCTGTGAATGCCCTGTCCTATGGAAGGGCAGAATGTTAAGCCTGGGCAAACCGCTGTTCGAGAGTCTCGAGCAGCTGTCTGGCTTAGACGTCAACAACCTAATAAGGTTCCTAAACCGCACAGGCTGGATATAGTCCTGCTGTAAATAACTGTTAAACAATTTGGTAACGAGGATGTGACAACAAAATGGTGCGGAAGCGCTAGTTGGATTCTGGATGAATCACCACTCTAACCAACCAGGTCCTTACGTAATAAATATTCGTTCCATCTGAATAGGTTCAGAACAAATTATGCCTGCAATGCGCCTATTGCTCGCTCTCTTCATGAACTCAACGAAATCTTGAATTCTATCGAATTCGATTTTGCATTATCTAAACTACGCTTTTTGCTAAATTAAACTGTATATTTTAATTTTAATTTAATTCTTTTAATAACGATATTTTTGTAGTATTTAGTGAGTAAAAAAACTATAATTGAACTTAATTTCCTTTTTTTTTTGTTAATTTTACATTTGTAGTAACTAGTCAGTAAGAACAATTGTCCATTGATTTCTGAAATTAAATAAATAAATAAATAAAAATCTGATTCCAGAAATGAGAGATAACCCACCAACCTCTCACTGATATCTACAATGCCTACTTAATAAATCGTCCTCAATTCAAATCGTACTCATATAATCTGGCATAGGAGTACATATATTGATGATTATCTTATAAATGAGTAGACAGATGCACAATTTTTCATAATAGAACAACGCGTTAAATTATTAAAACTATTGGAAATGGTCGATCTTTAAGAACAATACAACTTCATCTGTTGGAAATTTGCTATTGTAGTGCATTATCAATATCTCAACGCTCTCAACTATTACAGATATATGAACCGACTACAGTATTTGGCGAATTGCGCATCGTGAACATTTAAGTTATTTATCACATATAACACGGTGCTACGAAATAAGAAAATCGAAAGAACTCTTCAAGTGATATAATGCACGTTTTAGGTCAAGACTAGTACAACACAAACCTGTGTTTAGAAAATTCAAAACACCCTCAAATTTTTTATTTATTGTTTAAAAACCGATTTATGGTGTTTTTGATGAAGTAAAAATACATAACTAACCCATTTTTCAACCGATTTTTTATTTCTATATGGTCTTGGGAAGGGGAGTGTATGTGCGTTATGAATGTGTATAATTCTAAGATCCAACCATTGACGTTGAAAAGAAATTTTCAATAACAAGCTCTGATTTGTGCAATTTTTGCACGTTTTTTTCACTGTGATGCAATTTTTTGGCCACTATCATCCAACGGAAAACCCAAATATATACATATTTTTAAACTCCAATAAATATGCTCGAAATAAGCTATTTTTCATCTTCATACATTGAAAACTGTAAAAGTTACGATTCCACATTTTTAAAAATCTAGCTGAACCGAGACTGCGAAAGAATGCCGCATGACCGATAGTGCTTTTCTGCTCATTGTGGCTAATTTCGAAAGACAGCAATAAGTTTACATAACTATAAATACATCTAACATATCAAAACTCATTAGAACCCAAGCTGACCTAATCCAAACTGACCAACCGAAGCTTGCATGACACAGCAGAACTGTTTGCAATTTGCTGGTAAGCACAATTTAATGAGTGTGAAAAATCATCACTCTTGAATGATCAAGACCTGCATAAAGTGCATAAGTGCATCTAACCTAGCCTAACCTTATTTAAATTAAGCTAATATACACATAGAATATAATAGGTACAGTAAGATTAGTTTGGTTTGGGTAAAATCAGGTTAACTTAGGTCAGGCCAGGAAAAGTGCTAGGCTAGATTCGATTGAGTTGGGTTAGGGCTAGGTAGGTAGGTAACGTTAGGTAAGGTGTAGTCTGATCAGGTCAAAAAATTGCAGAAGAAAGTCAGCAAATTGCGTTACTTTTTGCTTTTTTTTTTTTTTTGACGTTATAATCTTCTTCTACGGTCTCTATTCAACTCGAGAATGTTCTGTTTTTATTTTATTTTTACAAAAACGTTCTTCACTTGGCAAATTTCTTATCAATTTTGTTGAAGTAATGCTTGCTAGATTCAGAATAGACACAATTATGAGTAAATATACTTAATTATATACGTATTTCGCGAATAATAAAGGAGAACCGCATTAAATTTGCAAATATGAAAGTAGTGAACAAAACTTTCAGTTTATGATTTTTTTGTTTTACAAAAAAATCCGTTACTTCGACACATTTTGATCGATTTTTGAAATTAAATGCTTTTAACATTCGTAGTAGACACTTCTATAAGACTTTCTACTAATAAATAAACCTTTCAATTCAATATTATCGAAAACATCTCGATGAACTCGCAAAAATTGGAAAAATAGAATACAATTTAAGCTTTGTGTTGAAAAATCAGTGGTTTTTTTTGCTTAGCGTGAAAAAAAGAAAACATAAGTCAGAAGGACTAACATTTACTTCAACAAAACTGTTTCAAGATTGGAAATCGGATAAAGTGCAGATGAGCTACGAATTTTTAAGTGTCGGAAAACACCCAAAATCGGGTTTTTAACGATAAATAAAAAATTTAAGGGTGTTAAAAATTGTTTGAACACGGTTCCGCATCGTTCTCGGCTAGATCTATGATCTGATTCACTGTAGCACCGTGTAATTATTTAGAGCCGCAATTTGAATAAAAATAGTGATAATTGAAAGGATCTAAATTGTTGCATGCTTTGTTTAAAAACATCTAGGAGCGTCTTTTGAAAGACCCTTTGTAATATCAACTTTTGATTTATTCCACAGTTAATAAAAATATATAAATTCTTGAACTTACAATATGAAATCTTTAAAAGCATAAACTATCTTACGCAGTTTTCATTTTAATTAGAAGCAAAGAAAACTTTGAATGCAAAATGAGATTCCGAACTGTAAAGCAACAAAGAATTTAAACCGTAGCAACACAAGCTGAGTAATGCATTATTATTATCTATTCCTTAGAAAATCGCAAAAACATACAAACAGTAAGAATTCAAAAAGTTAAGTATGGCTTTTCCATAATAATAAAGAAAATTAAAGCCAGCGGAGTGCTTAAGAAAAATAAAGTCGACTTTTTAACGAAGCTGTTCTTAATTTTTTCACCAACTTTTGAAATATTCAAATGAATAAAAAGGACGAAAATCGCTTTAAATCACTGTTTACTTTAAGTATTAAACTCTTCATTAATGCGAAACCATTTTTCAAACCTGCCAAAAAATTACTTAGTACGTAGCACTTAACGAAATTGTTGCCACAAAATTTCATTATCCTATCATTTTTTTTTTGTTTTTCTGTTTCAGTTGCTTTGTTGCCATCCTTTTTTTAAGCATTTGATTTTAGCACTGATTTTTTTATTGGATGCTTTCAGCGGTATTTGCTAAGTGGAGCGTTTGACTTTCCCCGCAACAAAAATATTTCCGCCAGAAAATTATGTGCCCTATCTATGTACGAGTGTGTGTATGTATGTGTGTACATTAATGCTGCGCACAAAATTCCGATGCGGGCGTATAAGGCTCAATTGCGCACATACGTACGAACATACACATATATATAGACATATGCATACATATGTAAATATTCAAATATATAAATTGAAATCGCTATTATCCTGATTTTAAGCTGATGACATCAAATAATATTGACAAAACGCCAACGACAGGCAACAACGGCACTCAAACGCTAATTTTCAATATATCCCACTCTTCTGAGTTTTGTGTTCATTAAGCTATTAGAGAAACCCAAAAATAGTAAGAATGTTAAGAAAAAATACACCGGGAAAAAAATAAAACAAAATATTTGTAATGAATTTTTTATAGCATCTACAATACAGTGTGAACGATATGAAGTGCTACCAACTTCACATTGCTTCTATCTGTAAAACAGCTCAAGACATCAACGTCAAAATTGTTCTAATGACAGTTCAATATATTGTTTATAAGCCATCAAAAGCATTTGCGTCTCAGTTTTGTTGAATTTTTTTTCTGTGATGGAATTCAAACGTAATAGTGTGATTGCGTTATATTTCGCTGGAAAATCACAACCAGCCATTGTTCGTGAGTTCAGTCACCTCAAATTGAATAAAATGTTTGTGTATCGCACTATAAAAGGTTATAATGATACTGGTAGCATTGCAAGACGCTATGGAGGTGAACCAAAAAAAACCGCAACAACGCCAGAAATGGTTCGGAAAGTGAAGGCTCGACTTGAACGAAATCCACGTCGAAGTGGAAGAAAAATGGTCAAAGAACTGAAAATATCGCAAGAAAGCATTCGACGCATTGAAAAGGAGCTCAAGATCAATTCTTACAAGTTCCAAAAAGCAAACGACCTTTCACCCCAGCATGCTTCACACTTCATTTCGTCCACACAATGACTTTCGAATTCGCCAGACGCAAATCCGATGGACTATTCCATCTGGTCCATTTTGGAGAGCAAAGTGAGGACTTAAAAATATGCCAGTATGGATGCGGTGAAAAAAGCGATTATACGAGAATGGGCCAAAATACCTCGAGATCACATTCGTGCAGGATGCAACTCATTTTTTGACCGTCAATAAAAACTAATTTCACACAAAGTTATGGTGTTAAGGATATATACGCAAGAACGTGCGGAGGGGTTTGTGGTTCTACGTGCCACTTCATCGAGTGTGGTTAGTGAACAATTGTTGAGTGGGTCTGCTCTATATCGACAAGCATTGCCGCTAGTAAAGTGAAAATGGGTATAAGCTAATTTTAATAATTTTTGAGTTTGAAGAATGCTCGAAATTTTCGAGCATCGAAGGAAACAACCAACAACGCCATCACAAAAAAATTGTCGAAAATCAACGCGGGTTTTAAGCTGCACTTGCACCGAATAACACCTTAATTCTATGGGCTACAAAATTGGATCCTCCAAATTTTTCTAAATATTCCAGTTAAAGAGTGTGAAACTTCAATGAAATTTGTTGAATTTGTTTTTCTTTTTATTTTCATAAATTTTGAAACTTTGATTTGTATGGTTTTTGTAGGGAAATAAACTAAATTTTCATTAAAAAAATTATGAAATCAAATAAGAAAGAAGTAAATTGTCAAAACTTCTCAATAAGTTCTATTACTACAGTTTTTTAACCCCATTATGTTATGTTATGTGCTGATATTATTCTAACTGGATGCTTTTTAATGTTGATTTTTAATTGAAATAAAATATTCGATTTTTAAAAAGTCTCGACGTGTTTATTACTTGAGCCCTTGAAAATGTTCGACGTTCGGTCGTTCTGTACTTATCAGCCGAAGTTTCCTGAACTGGGAAGCACTTAATTATCATCTGATGCCATTTTAATACTACATACAATCCTCTGCAGTTTTGCTGATTCAGTTTTCAATTACGTTATTCCCTTCGGCCACTTTGTTTGCGTACAAAGAAAATAAGAAAGCTAAATTCTAATCCTGAAATTTCTTCTTCAATGTTGTCAGAAATTTGTTTGCCGAAACCTCGTAATCTTGTTCTTGGCACTCTCGGACAATGACAAAAATATTGAAAAGGAAATTGCTTTTCTTCTACTTCTCGAGAACTACGGCAATTATTTGTTGCGATGTATGCTCAACCCCGCCGCGTGCTCCCCTACCTTCCACTGTCCTGAGAGAACCGCGGTTAGTCTTGAGAGGTCCAAGCAGCTATTCAGCCTTTGATATTGCACAGGTTGGTAGACCCTACTTCCATCATCCACTTGCAATGCTGTAAAAATGAGACTATAATTCCGCTTTAATCCGGCTGAAGAGGAAACTTTCACTGATTGTGCTTCGGTCAAACTTGCGGAGTATCAAATCATAGCAACTTTATCAACTTTTTCATTACGCTCGATGTTCCTATGGTCTGAATCATATACAGAGTGACATCGAGCCATTGACTGAGCGAGCTGAGTTTCTCTGTACACTGCAATAAAAATTTGGAAGATTGATGATTAAATTTACCGCTTTTTAGCAGTCAGGATGCGCGAAAATAACTATCCTGGCTCCTGCTTACATGACGTCGGAGAAGGCCGTGCAGGCCCACCTTCTTGCTAGCAATTCTGCCTGAAATAGGCTAGCTTTAGCTGAATACTCTTGACTTGGGTTCAGATTAGAATAGCCAACGCGGCAGTCCAGCTTGAATATGTCGATATAGATTTCTGCATCACAATTTCTAAACATTCGTCTAACTCTGGAACATCCTCCAGATGGAAATACTGTTGAGGAATATCTTACGAAGTAAAAGCTGGAAAATAAGTAGTCGATGTTGATGGTCCTCTGTTAGTGAGGACAATATTTTTGTGTAATATCTATGTTATGCTTCATATAAAATTGCAAATTTTTGTGTATTTAACTTTTTAAAATTCAAACAAAAGAGGAAAAAATTAATTTTCGTTTGATAATAAAAAAAAAGTTTTCTATTTGATATTATTAAAATTTTTTACTATATACTTGAACATACGCAATACTTTTTACTGATATCTATGCAGTACTTTGTGCCGATACCAGAAACACGTAAAAGTATCGATACCAAGGTGGTATCAAACGATCACTACTTATGCCAATGACATTTCCATAACCCCACATCTAAACCTTCCACAAAATGTGTTTTAAGATCGAATTTCTGTTTTGACTTTGTACCATTTTCTCATGTGGCCACCTTACTCTCTTAACATTTGATTTTCAAAATGGCATCGAGCAATTCGGATCTACGATGGAGAGGTACCACTATTTTACTCTTAGCGATTTGAACAAAATCGCTGTGTGTGTGACGTCGCACTTTATTCGTGTGCTGTTTGTATAATTTCTTCTTCTTCTTCTTCTTCTTGCATGCTTGTTACATTTTCACATCTCTCTCATGTAACTGAACCCATGTGACGTCACGCACTCTCTGATGAGCGCAATCATGTATCTATAATTCCTCATTCGGTTCGTTGTATTCGCCCATGCAGATGCCGCCGTAAAAAGAAAACTGAGTTGTCAAAGTACGAAATGACAGTTGATACTAAGACGGTGATGACAAGAAATTAGGTAAGATAGATATGTTTGAACAGAGTTGTTTTTTTTTTAATAACACCGGCACACAAAAAAAAAAAAGTGGGGAGTACTTTTGACTAGACCCATATATCCCTATGTATTTTGACGCGCTGAGTCCGAATTCGGTGTCCGTTTTGCCCGTACACCCCCAAAATTTTAAGTAAATAGCGAAAAACCGTGAAACCCCATGAAAAATCGCTGAAAATCGCATTTATAGACGTTTGTCAATTTCAAAAACTTTTCTTATTATGAGTGTATTATACCTGATTTCAGTGTATTTTGACGCACTGAATCCGAATCCGGGGTTTGTTTTTCCCGTACACCCCCAAAATTTTGATTAAATAGGCTAAAACCGTGAAAACCGTGAAAAACCGTGAGAAATCGCTGAAAATCGCCTTTTTATACGTTGGTAAATGTTAAAAAGTTTTCTTACGAGTGTATTATACCTGATTTCAGTGTGTTTTGACGCACTGAATCCGAATCCGGTGTTTGTTTTGCCCGTACACCCCCAAAGATTTGATTAAATAGCGAAAAACCGCGAAAACCCGTGAAAAATTGCTGAAAATCGGTTCACGGTTTTTCGCTATTTACTTAAAATTTTGGGGGTGTACGGGCAAAACGGACACTGAATTCGGATTCAGCGCGTCAAAATACATAGGGATATATGGGTCTAGTCAAAAGTACTCCCCACTTTTTTTTTTTTGTGTGCCGGTGTAATCTATAGATGTGCAATAAAAGTATGCGACGATTTTGCCCAAACTTAGGTGCCTCTTTACTTATTATTATCTAAGGTTCAACGAAAATAAAACAAATTGGTCCATACTTCTAACTTTACACTAGTTGGCAGCTCTTTTAAACGCTTTTCAATGTTAATTTAATTTTTGGTTTCCTTACAATTTCCAATACTAACTTTTTATTATGAGCGAAAAAGTAATCAAAATAAGAAACGAAATGCGAAGCAATCTAATGTTCAGCGCTGGGTACTTAGGTATGCTCATATAAAAGTGTGAAAGTGTACGTAAATCCATGTATTTTTAAAGCAGCAGCCATAGCAACTCCCTAATTTTAAATCTTCATACCAGCATAACTTTCAGCGTACCTAAATATTATACGTGCACACAACTTATATATTCGGCCTACTTTCAAAATTATTTTTAGGTCATTCAAACCAACAGCTCATTTTTCACTAAAATAATTTCACTCAGAAAAAAACGTTGGCCTTCCAAATTTAAAAATATTTAATTGAGTTGAAAATATGAAAAATTACCATACATTGAATTTGCCATACCCACAGTGTAGGTATATCGAAAAGCGGTATCTTACTTTAAGCAGTGAAATGCTGTGCGCTATTTTAAAAGATGAGGACCGTAAAAATGTACATATGTAAAATGTAGAGAAAATAAATGATGGTGCAACAATAGGCCATAAAATTGCGAGCGACGAGACAAATTCAAAGGCGAAAGTTTCCTTATTGGACTTGCTATTGGACTTCTCTATTGTATTCTCTATATTTTTTTTAATTTGTTGGCTTTTTTTCTTCTATTTCTATTTAAGGACTTTCGCCTACTTCCTTTAGTCTTGCCTTCGTTCTTTTATTACATTTCAACTGGTTTTATTTTATATTTTCCTCGTATATGAATCACACTACTAGGTTGCGTAGGCGATTGTGCGTAATTCTTTGCCGGTCACACGCTTGAATACATATTTTTTTACTTTTCCTAATTTTAATTTTTCTATGCACATACATAGGTATATACACTACATATGTTCTGAATAGTAGATATGACCCAATTTAAAAATTTATATATACAGGGAAATATAGCCACTAAAAGTTCTAATACATCTGCTATTGAAAATTAACCATTTTCTCCCATTCTGTTGATGCTTGGGGAAAACTAATTGTAACTGATAAAGCCAAAGAAACGATGAAATGCAATTTTATGAAATTTTCCATCGAGATTTTTTGGAGAAAAAAAATTTGGAACAAGTCGACGGGTTATTATACGAAGCAACGGCTGCCAATTAACATAGGAGCTGTTGTTCTTCTAAAAAATCTAGTATGAACGGAATCTAATACATCGACCAGACCGGTCTCATATAAAAAAATAAAAAATAAATAAATAATTGGCGCGTACACTTCTGTTAGGTGTTTGGCCGAGCTCCTCCTCCTATTTATGGTGTGCGTCTTGATGTTGTTTCACAAATGGAGGGACCTACAGTTTCAAGCCGACTCCGAACGGCACATATTTTTATGAGGAGCTTTTTCATGGCAGAAATACACTCGGAGGTTTGCCATTGCCTGCCGAGGGGCGACCGCTATTAGAAAAATGTTTTTTTTTTTTTATTAATTTTGCTTTCACCGAGATTCGAACCAACGACCTCTCTGTGAATTCCGAATGGTAATCACGCACCAACCCATTCGGCTACGGCGGCCGCCATATAGATGCCTAAAAAAGCTTGTCGTGATATTTGCATCGCAGCATAAAATGTTGTCATTGAAGAAACCAGTCTTAACTTAGCAATAGATAAAGATAATTTCATAACCACAAAAGTCTGAATTGCGCTGTAAAAAAGAGAAAGAGAGAAAGATTGTTTGAAGTCATTTTTACATAAGCGGTTAGGGGTAGTCAGAATTAAAAACAAACTATTTTACATTTTCTCAAAGTACAATATCTAAAAAATTTTGCGTGAAAATTTGAAATGAATCCGACAAATACTTTTCGAGTTATTCAACAATTAACAAGGGGCGCTCGGCCGCTCGATAGCAAACCTTTAAATGCGTGATCACTGTACCTTAAAAACTGCGTGGTAGTTTTATGCTTTTGAAAAACACATAAAACTCGAGCCTGATCGAAGGATTTTTTTTTTAGTTCTGATTTTTTAAACTATTAATTGTCGGTTTTTTCTCGAAAATCTGAAAAATATTGCCTGAGGGAGCCATATTTTTAATTTTGAAAAAAAAAACCTTCGGTAGGGCACAAGAGTACCTATTAATAAAACTAATTTCTCTTGTTCGATTGTTCGACGATCACCGCAAAGGACTTCTGGAGAAACGGGCTCCACACAAACAGCGATAACTTTTACAATTATTAATATATTTTTTTTTTTTTGAAATTTTGCCAAGTTTCAAGTCGAAACATGATGTATTCATCTTCTTCTTCATTGGCCTACGCGATTTTAGCAGAGTTTAACAAAGCGCGCCAGTCGTTTGCTTCTCGTACTAATCGGCACCAGTTGGGCACACCAAGTGAAGCCAAGACCTTCTCCACCTGTTCTTTCGCAATGCAGGAGAGGCCTTCCTCTTCCTCTTCGTCTGCTACCACCAGCTGGTAGCGCATCGAATACTTTCAGAGCCGGAGCATTTGTTTCTATTCGGACGAGCGTAGCCACTGGATCTTTATTCACCGCGCTATGTCTATGGCGTCGTAAAACTCATACAGCTCATCGTTCCATCGTCTGCGATATTCGCCGTTGTCAACGTGCAAAAGGTCCAAAATTCTTACGCAGAATCTTTCTCTCGAACACTCCGGATGTTGTCATCGTCCAAGCTTCTGCGCCATACGTTAGGACGGACATGATGAGAGCCTTGTAGAGTGTTAGTTTTGTTCGTCTAGAGAGGACTTAACTACTCAGTTGCCTACTTAGTCCAAAGTAGCACTTGTTGGCAAGAGAGATTCGACGTTGGATTTCCAGGCTGACATTGTTATCGGTGTTAATGCTGGTTCCTAAATATACGAAGTCTTTTACAATCTCGAAGTTATAACTGACAACAGTGACGTGGGTGCCGATACGCAAATGCGCCGACTGTTTGTTTGATGACAGGAGGTACTTCGTTTTGTCCTCGTTCACCACCAGACCCAATCGCTTTGCCTCTTTATCCAGTTTGGAGAAGGCAGAACTAACAGCGCGGTCGTTAAGGCCGATGATGTCAACAATTGTACGCTCTTATAAAAAATGGTGCCTGAGCGATTAAGTTCTGCGGCTCGTACGATCTTCTCCAACATCAGGTTAAAGAAGTCACACGACAGCGAGTCACCCTGTCTGAAACCTCGTTTGGTATCAAACGGCTCTGAGACTGCCAAGAATAAGAAGTCATTTTCATTATATTTTACTGTGTTCTCATTATTAGGCGCAAAATGTAAAAGGCAACTTTTCGATTGACAGATCAAAATAATGTTTTGACTGTGAAGGATGTACAATTTCTTAAAGTTTAAATTCTTCAACAGGTTAATAGGCGTCGCTGTCAATACTTTTCAACCAGCCTGTACTTGTACGTATCTGTAATCAGTAGCATGGCTCAAAAAATTTTGTTGGTAATACTACCCCCTGGCCAGTAGTAATGTATGGCCATCAAATTAAAAGAAGAAGTTAATTGTCATAATATCGACCTGGAAATATTTTATTGCAAATTTACGAAAAGTGAATTTTTCTCATCGGAACACATACATACGTGTTCACAAATGTATAGGTCTATTAGGATGGCCGAACATTTTTTTCTTGGTAGTACTCCTTAAATTTGTTCTGTGGTCAAGCAGCTCCACTTTGAATGTTATCGTTGAGCTCCGATGAGAAAAATTCACTTTTCGTAAATTTGCAATAAAATATTTCAGGTTGATATTATATTTAACTTCTTACTTTAATCCGATACGAAATTCAGCTAAAATCCAAAGCTAAGCAAGGAAAAAAATCAAAAAATTAAATTCCAAAAACAAAGTAACTGTTTATTATATTCACCCATATATGAGTAGAAAAATCTACGGTCTATTCTACATGTCAGATGGCGCGTATCGAGTACGATATAACGAAGAGCTCGATATACTTATATGTACTTATAGAGCTCGATATATATGACCTATATTTATACTAAATGCAGTAGGATATGTAGGAATAAGATGGTTGGGTCATATTAGCAGAGTGCTACTACTAGCTAGAGCTACTAGCATAGCGTATCACAGAAAAGAAGCAGAGGAAGACTGTGAATAATGTGGCTGGATTCTCTTGTAAATGATCTAGGACAATGAGCGTTGCCAATTGAAAGAAACTGACTAATCATCGAGTTAAATGGAGGAATGTAGCTGCGGAAGTTATGGTCCGCCAAAGACTGTGAAGCTAATGATGATGATAATGTTATCAAAAATATAATATCAATACAAAACAATGTCATCGATAATTAAAACATAGTAAAAAACAGCTGTAACATATGTCCACTAAACATTGAGACTAACTTCTGGCATACGCCATTTGAAAAAAAAAACAAGTGAATCAAAAATTATTTTTATTTGGTACTTCAGTCGATTGGTTACATATCAAAAATACATTTAGATTAAACTCAATGGACCATTGTCTTTGATTTTTCGTAGAGTAGAGCGAATGTCCCGATTAAAGTTTTGGACAGTGCTTATGGTATATCGATTTCTTTCAACTTTCGCTTGATTCGATTGATCAACTGTCGCTGGTTTCGTGCCTCACAGCCCTTTTCGTATACCATCTGCTTGAGAACTGCCCAGAAATTTTCCATTGGACGTGCCTGTGGCACGTTTGGAGGATTGTCCTTTTTTCACAAATGGTATTTTTTGCTCAGTTAACCAATCCAATGTTTTTTTTTTGGTATTTTTTCGAGTTGTTTCGCTGTATATTTTGGTACTCGTCTACGCTTACGATAAATTACATTGTTTTTCTTCAAAATCTTGTGAACGCAAGACTTTGAAATGCCAAATTTTTGTGATAATTTGCCTGTTCATTGACCAACCTTGTTTTTGGCACTTGACAGCACTTACTTTGTTACTCGTTGTTGCGGCACTTCCTTTTGGTGGGCGACCCGGTATAACCTTATTTTCCGGTTCTTTCCCATTCCGACAATCTTTAAAAATACAAAAAATAGTCGCACGGGAGATTGGTTTATCTTCAAACACCTTCAAAAATTTCCTTATACTGAGTCGTCCAAACAGATTTACGTAAGTCCAGCTTGTACGACATTTTGAATGGAAACTTTCGGGTAATTTGAATTTTTACAGTTAAGTATGTATGTATAAGCACACTTGGGCATGACAAGTGCATGGAGCTACATCTGTATGTTTCTTTATGCACTCAAATATATGTCTGAAGTTACTCCCAATGCTTAGTGGACATATGTTAATTGCTTCAAAAATGTTTAGCCTGTTTTTCTAAAAATTCTGAGTTCATCAAACGTATGAATTTGAAAAATTACATGGCAAAAAATGTATCGAAGGACATTTAAAAATAAGAACACTTCTCGTATATAGATATAGTTGGTGCAGGCCTGATTAAGTTGCTACATCTGTATGTATGTATGTTTATTGCTATCTAGTTCTTTCATTTCCGTCTTGAAATCGACTTTCATATGTATAACAAGAATAAGTGTTCGCACGCGAATATGTATGTATGCGCGTGTTTTGATTAAATTGCCAGTGGCACAAACCCGCTGTTTTATTAGTCATTTTACAAAATAATAAGCCATGCCTACGTACTGCTCCCAATATCACATGTCACGCTCTACGCACAATGCTGTAAATTTCACGCTCATCCCTTACGCACATACATGGACATTCATGAATAGCTCCTACACACGCAGCATGAACTAGAAAATGATTGCATTGCCAATTCTGGCCAGAAAATAATATCGCGTACAACAAAAGCCTAATAAGTTTTTATAATCTGTCAGTAAAGCGTGTTTAGTGCTGGCTCAATTTCACTAAGTCTAATTTTAACCCAAAATTCTAATTTTCAAAATTTCTTCTTCACTGAAAATTTTCTTGAGAAATGTTCCTCCAAGGATTTGTGACTTCATATGGTGATCCACAGCCACAAATCCAAACTATGCAGGGACACGAGAAGTAACTATCAATGGCAAGCCCATTAATGAAGTCCAAAATAGACAAGAGTGGCGTCATAAAAATGTTTTTGATGGCGCCATCTTTTTAATGACTTAATGCGTTGGAAATTGCATCCCTAGCTGAATTCCAATGAAAGCTTGGTCAGAAATGTTTGTGAGGACATTAATAACAAAATCAATAAACACCGAAAACTCCATCGAAATTGTTCGTAAATTTATAAAAAATGTAACCTAAATCATTACTTAAATTCATGGAATCGGAGTTGAATATCTCCAAAACATCGATTTATCGCATTTTAACTGATCATTTGGGCTTACGAAAGGTATGTGCGTGGTTTTTCCAACATGAATCTAAGCGTCAAAAGCGTCAAAGTGCCGAATGGAAGACTCCAGACGAGCAACCACCCAAAAAATCTCGTTTGCAGACGTCAAAAATCAAGTCGACGCTCATTTGTTTTTACGACTCCAGAGGAATTGTCCACAAGGAGTTCGTCCCAACAGGCCAAATCGTCAATGTAATTTTCTATCTTGGTGTTTTGAAGTGTTTGTTGCATTCGTCGAATTCGTTGAATATTGCATGATAAAGCACCATCTCATCGATCCACTCTTGTGACTGATTTTTTTACTAGAAATCGCATATGGCTCCCTGTGACTTCTGCCTATTCGGAAAATTGCAGTTGGCCATGAAAGTAAAACATTTTGTGTCCGTCGAGACCATCCCAAAAGGCTTGTACCGACATCCTGAAGGACATTCTGGCCTATGACTTGAAACACTCTTCGAAAAGCTTTTCGATCGCGCAAAACAGTGTATCGAGGCCAGAGGGGACTATTTTGAATACATAAACTCGAAGTTTTCAAAACAAAGATCTTTTAGCTCAGTCGTGTTTATTTTGGATTTCATCCTGTATGATAATCAATACTCTTAAAACATTCTGCAGGAATTTCTCTTGGTGTGGAAGAGTTCGGTAATAAGATTATCCCCTAAAATGGACCTACTCTGGAGCTACGAAGTTTTGTACGTATTTATAGTATAGTCATTTGCTTACACGAATAAGCCAATAAATGTTTCAGCATTGGAAACCAACACCGAATTAATGATTGACCTCAAGAAGTCGAAATAGTATTGGTCCTCCAGGATGAAGTGGTTTAGACTCCCCTTAGTACATTGTACGAGTATAATTCCCTATATTCTTCTTCTTGTTATATCATAATGGCAGGGCAGTGTCCATTGCCCAAATTATAGCACAGTTCTGTAGCTATATATTAAAATTTTTTTGACATAAAAGTATGTACAAAACTACGAGTCGCAATTACTCAATAAGCTGTGTAGTCTCCATCGTTGTCGAGTATAGTCTAACATCTTCTCGGCATGCTTTGAAGCTAGCTTCTGAGTAACTCATCGACAAAATGGACCGGATTTTGCGAACTTAACGCACGAGTTGCTTTAAATCGTGGACTATCTTTTCGACAAGATGCGTTTTCAAAATTCCCACACATTTACAATGCGGTTGGCATCTGGGGACTGGGAAGGCCAGTCCATTACTGTGAAGCCAGTTTCTTGTTTTGTTGTTCCTCAATGTGTTTTTCTGAGAGTAGTGGTTTTGGCGATGTTGGACGGTAGCATATATTCGCCTCCTTCAGTCGTCGTTCGATGGTGTTGATACTCACGCCGAGCGACACTAATATAAGTTAGCACTGGCGTCGTAGCCCTTGAGTGGGACTGGGACTATTACGCAGCAAAAAGCAGATATCGCTCTGAAGATACAAGAAAAAACCGGTTCCTTTCTCCGACACTGACTGCAAATAGAGTAGATGATCCCTTCTTTGCAAGTTAGTCAGCAATCTAATTTCCTTCAATGCTAAAATGATCCGATACCCAGAAAATCTTACTTGATTGGTGATGGCAAGTGTTTTAAACTGTCCATCACCAGTTAAGTGGTGTGCCTGGTTGCATCCAAGGGCCTAGCATCAACCGCTAGGCTATCAAATAAGACAGCAATATTCCATCTGTATCTGATGTTATCATAAATTGGTTTATCCTGAAAATTTCAGATATGCCCACCCAATTATGTTCTGAAAATTTTGTATAGGGCTAAACTTTTGTTGTTATTAACTTACACGTTGCCAGTTTGAGCATTCAGTAGTTTGCGAAACTTTCTCTACCACGGTCTGACATTTATTGGACGATCTATTTATTGGATCTATCTCTTCTCTATGGAGCTTGAGAGTCTCAGTTCCATGAATATCAATAGTCGAAGGAAATTTTCTATGACTGTGATTTTTTTAAGGGGGAGGGATAACTTCTATTTGTCGCAAGCGTTTTCATGTTTTTTTCACAAATGGTCGGGCCTGCAGTTTTAAACCGACTCCGAACAGCAGATATTTTTTTATGAGAAGCTTTTTCATGGCAGAAATACACTCGGAGGTTTGCCATTTCCTGCCGAGGTGCGACCGTTATTAGAAAAAAACTTTCTTTTCTTCGTTTTGGTGTTGATTCGAACTTACGAACTTACTTACGTTCCGAATCGTAGTCACGCACCAACCCGTTCGGCTACGGAGGCCTTTTTCATACAAAGAAAAAGAACTTAAGGAACTTGAAAATCTGAGTTCCACTAATACCAGAAATCTGATGAAAGGATTTTAGGGAAAGGATGTCCCTATCTACTTTTTTTGTACACAAAATTTTGCAAATATTAAATTTTTTTTTTAAGAAACGAAGTTCCCTATATCACGATTTCACTGTAGTTTACGTTCATATCAATCTTGTTTGGAATATTATTTGACCCTCTCTAGTACTAAAACGCTATACTATGCTAATACACTTGTATGTGTGTAAAAAATTCCTACATCGTTACAGCCAAAAACTTTTAACAAATTTGCGCCTAGAAACAATAGGAACACGTGTTCGAGTGAGGCGCTTCTGAATATTCTACATAATAAAAATCACTTAATTAACAGAAACAAATTCTTCAACACTTTTTATTTCTCATTTCCTCTCACTTTCGCTAATTCATGTCGTTTTTAATTTCCGTTTCAGATTTTTGCTGGCGTTTAATTAAAAACGTATAATCAGTATTTGACGACGTCGACAAGTGACTTATTTGCTGATTTCGCTGTTTGCTGCCGACAGATACAAGGGCAAGTGAGACTAGTGAGAGGGAGAAGCCGAATAATGCCGCCATAGTCACAGAGTGAAGGTTATTGATGTCCATGGCATTGATGGCCAAACCAAACCCTATCGAAATTTCGACCGAAAGAGGAGGCACTCGGTAAACGGTGATTGGCATTCGAAAAAGAAGAAAAATAGCAATCACTGTGGGTAAAAGAAAAATCGTTCAAAGAAAAGAGAAAATCAGATAATCAGTATTATTCGGCTGCATGGCAATCAACGATAAATAACGGCAGTATCAAAGGAAGTGGCAAGAGCAGGCGGGCGTTGAGCGTTGCAGGTGAAATTGTTACTGATTGCTGGCAAGGACAACCTTCAGACATGTATTGCTTGTGATTTGGAGAAGGCACACACATATATACGTGGCACTGAAATTGTTATCGAGTTGGAAAGAGTAAAAGTTGCCACAATGAGGGCAATGGTAAACATGCAATTGCCACAGCCACAGCTATGGCAACTAAAAGTGAAAATGCCAATACCAGTGAGACGTGCAGCGACGATTAAGGGTCTGAGCGATAAATTGCTGACCCAAAGTTCATTCAATGTCCTTTGCAAATTTTACGGAAGCAGCTGCAACAACAATAATTACAACAATAGCAAAACCAACAACAAGAACAGTAGTTCAGTTCGTAATTGTCAACAGCCATTGTGGAAGCAGTAAATAGCAGGAAAAAGTATTAAAACGGCAAAGGAGGAAGAGCAGGAGTTCACAATTTATTCAATCATTCAGCTATTTAAGGTGTACGAAATGTGCAAATCCTACTACCTCCAGGCAATTAAATCTCCAGACAGCTGAAGTAAACACCTTATGAAGCTGAGGTGAAAAGCCCAAAGGCTGTTTGTTAACAGATTGCTAACAATTTGGCACAAGTAGATAAAAGAGCAACAAACAATATTTTTGCCCAACACAGGAAACGTTTGAACCCTTCGTAAAACTACAATTACTGGCGGCATTTCATAACGCACAGCTGCATACATACATATATATATTACAACAACAACGCCCCCCCTCCTACTCAATCAACACCAATTTCAGCCACAAAACCAACAACAACTGCAGCGTGAGCAAAGGCCAAGTCGCCGCCTATGATAGACGCACGATGTGCAAGAACGTTGCAGCTACCGCAGCGAGTAGCAGCAGCAATAAAAACAAAAATGAAAAATCTGACAGCAGTAGAAGTTGCAATAATAGTAACCACTATGTTAGCAGCGGTAGTCGACGTAACAGCGTAGCTACTACAATCGCCGCCAGCTTAGCTGTAATCACTTATTTTGGCCATCCGGGCGCCACGCAAAGTTTTGCCGCCACCTCGACGACGAGTGCGGCACCAACGCAAGGTGAAGCCAATACAGGCAGTTTTGCAACGACGGCAACAACAACGGTGGCAGCAGAAGCAAATGCATCCGCTTATACGGTACACGCTGCAAGCTTGAGTACAACTTCCAATGCAACAACGACTACAACCACCTCCGCCAGCGTGGGCGCATCCTCGACGACTGGCAAGCGAAATGCGAAATATTTCAGCGACAATGGTTATGCAGCTGCAGCTACAACATCAAGTGCAACTGTAACAGCAACTGCCTTGGCCACCAGCATCAGCCAAACGGAAGCGACTTTCAGCGCGTTGATGCTCAATGACACACACATAGATAACTACAATGAGAGCTATGGCATTGGCAGCGCTTATGGTAACAGCATTGATACCACTTTCAATAATAATAGCACCAACAACAACAACAGCATTAACTTCACTGCACTCAACATCACCGATATCGTTTTGCAAAACAACAGAGATAAGTGGTTAAGTTTGTCGATATTCATCGTGAAAGGTTTCATATTCGCAATGATTATCTCGGCAGCGGTGTTGGGCAATGCGTTGGTAATCATTTCGGTGCGGCGCAATCGGAAATTACGGTAAGTAAATAATATGAAGCATAATTAATGATGAACCAGGAAGGAAAAGGAAATAAAGAAAATATGCAAAGGCGCGATTTTATTGCAAGAAAACGCCCTGAGGGTTGCGCGCGAATTCACCTCCAATTACGAGATTAAACATACATTCGATTGAGTGAAAAGGGATACAAACTTTTATTTGCCTTTGTTTTATATCCGGAGGGCATGCTTGTGAGGGCGTACCAAAAGCTAAAGTTTAACTTTACTTGTTTTCTCTGCTTTTTATTTTTCAATAACTTTGCAAAAATATAAAAAGTGAGGTAAAATTATGAAATACGAATTACGTAAAAAATATCTCTAACTCTTTGATAACGAATTGCAATGATGTTGAGCTGACAGTGGTTCAGCTTGTGTGGTGCAACGGTCGAAAATGTTTTTTTTTTTTTAACTAAATGAGATTTGACACAATTTCCAGGCTCGAGGTTGATGTTGAAAACGGGCGAAATCGAACTAAAACTACACCGAATTGCCGAAACTCCGATATTTTTATTTTATTTTTTAATTTAATTCTTTATTTATTCATTCAATTGAATACTAGACTCTTACTGACTATGCAACAAAAATACTTAAAACTATTTTTCTTATTTGATTAACAAAATCAACGCTAGCCAATGCTAGAAACGTTGTAAAACTTTGAAATTCGCTGACATCGGTGATAGTTTTAGCAGGAGGGAAGGGGTGGGGCTAAGTCAGGGGAGTTTTGTAGCTCCGATAGGCTCCTTACCGTGGAGGTATCGGTTGTGGGGGCGGTTGATGGTGCCAGTCTATCAGGGGGGGGTCACATACCGTGTGGACCACTCCCTATGAGTGTTAAGGCCTGAACAGATCTTAAGGCGGCTCCACCCGTTGCACTTATTGCACCTAACCGAGGTGGAGTTCGAGTGGAGCCGTTTGTGGCAAATGCAGCAGTAAAATACCTCTGGCCCGGTGTTGGGTTCGACACCAGCCCGGAAGAGAAGTATTTGGAGCAAACTTGCTGCAATGAGTTGCTCCTGTGACGAAAGATTGGGGGTGGGATACGGTACACTAGACAGGGCTAGTTTACTGGGTCGGCTGCCCTTGGTTGGGGAAAAAACCTAGTCATTCCGGGAACGTAGAACCGGCTGCCATGGGAATGATCGGTGATAGTCTTTCATGTCTGCTGTTTAATCTCGCCCTTGAAAACGTAATAAGGGAAGCTGGCGTAACTATATTCTACAAATCAATACAAGTCCTGGCAAATGCAGTTGATTTGCACATCAAACCGGCATTCCTTGATGACCTTAAAGTAGCCTTTATAAAAATTGATAAAGCGATAAGAAGATCGGGATTTTCACTTAATACAGGCAAGACGAAGTCGAAGGTGTCATCACCATAAGGACAAACATTGAAGAAGTTTTAACAAAGATCCCTACACTTTCGAAATTCTTAAGAAATTCAAATATCTCTGTCTCTACCAAAGAATACTTGCCGCGAACCGATGCTACTCTTATCGTGCCAGTGGCTCAATAAAGAACTCGGACATATGGTATGATACGTAGCATGCAGCTTCAAATTCAAAATTTTTTTAAATTTTTTTAAAATATTTTTATTTTTATATTTTTCTTTTGGATATTGAAATAGGATTTTAAAAATAGTAACAATAATTTATAAATCCATTACCTCCTTGTTATAAAAAATGTATCATGCAGCATTCGCAAAATTTGTGTTAAAAAAGACGTCGGATATCTAGCGTTATTGCGATTGTTTGGCACTTTAAAACGGGAAATGCCACAGTTAATTTGCCCTCGGTAGAACAGAGCAATGAAAGAACCAAACGTAATAAATTAAAATAAAGTTTCAGTCGTGTTTTGTTGAATAAAAGTCCAAATTATAAACATGATTAGACAGCGTGGACAAAGCTCATTTCAAGCTAAAAATTTAATTACTAGTAATCATGAAAAGGATAAAACCGTTCGGGAAATCGCAGAAATAGTGGATAGACCTCGATCGACCGTATACGACGTGATAAAACGTTTCAAAGAAACAAACCCCGTGGAAAATAAGAAGAAATCGGGACGACCAAAACTGTTTTCGAATGCAGATGAACGGTAGGTGGTGCAACAAATTACGGAAAAAAAAATTTGAGCGCTCCTAAGCTCACTACAGAAGTCGCCACACTTCTTAATATTCACTGCAACCTCAAAAGTATACGTATAGAGTTGCGAAAGAATAATTATAATGGAAGAGTTGCACGAAAAACGCCTTTCTTCACCGAGATTAATCGACACAAGAGAATAAAATTCGCAAAGCGTAATGGGGATAAGGATCGCGAGTTCTGGAAGCACATTTTATTTACAGATGAAAGCAAGTTTAACATATGGCTCAGATGGACAATCATATGCGAGGAGAAGGCTTAAGAATTGCTGGAAAAAAACTTACATCCGACAGTTGAATATAGGGGTGGGTCGGTAATGGTGTGAGCTTGTATGACCACTGCAGGTACTGGAAATTTGTGATTCATTAACGATGATATGGACCACAAACAATACCAACAATTATGAAAGAAAATTTGGTCCAAAGGGCTGACAAACTAGGAAGTAAGGCAGCGCTAACAAGACAACGATCCTTAGCATAAGGCACTTGATGTGAGTCATGTACAACTGCCCTAAAGTAATTGAAACACCTCCACAATCTCCAGACGTCAATGTAATTGAGCATTTGTAGGCTCATTTGGAAAACCAACTGAAAAAGTATGTTATTAGAAATAAGAAAGATCTAAAAGATGCTATTAAAGAAGAGAGGGGGAACATAGATCCTTTAACATGTAGGAAAATGGTCGAGTTCATGCCAAGAAGACTGAATGCTGTGAGAAAAAATAAAGGCTTGCCGAATAATAAATAATATTTGCCTAAATCTGTTTTTTTGTCATGTATTTTGCTAAGTATTTTCTATGTGCGAATGCGTTGAAGTTTGTTTATGTTTTTTGTAGTTTTGAAAAATACGCTTGAAGAACGTAAATAAATGTGACCTATAAACGCATTACATTTGCATTTTACAATATATTTTTTTTATTTAAAATCATATCACTTGCGAGTTCGAGTTCCTTATTGAACCATTGAGTATATACGCTAGTACAACTTAGACATTAAACAAGGCCGATAAGCAAACAACTCAAAATTTTTAGCATAAAATCCTACGAAAAATATTTAGTGCTATTTGCGAAAACGATATTTGGAGCTTGAAAGACTGTATAAACACCCGGATATTGTCAGGACAATAAAGCTTCACCGCCTACGATCGACTGGTCACATTATAAGCATACCCATCGAAGAATTTCCTACTGGGTACGTGCAGTAGAAATAGAGGCAAAGGAAGACCAAAATTCCGATGGTTGTAGGGCGTAGATCAGGACGATGCGCTATTTGGTATACGTGGTTGGTATTCTCAAGCCAAGGAAAAATCGAACTGAAGTCAAATGTTACAACAAGTCGAAACCCGAACTGGGTTGTTGAGCTAACAATGATCATGATGATATAATCTTCTTCTTGATTGGCGTGATAAAAGGCTTAAGCGGTTTTGACCGAGTTTAACAAAGCCCGCCAGTGGGGTTAGGGTTGGCATCAGGCGATGTCAATCCAACTTTTGGTTCTCATTTTGCTGTTCCGCTCTATACGCCCTCGGCTGTGAAGCTTGGGATCGATGACTTCTTGTAAAATCTAATGTTGGTTAGTACTTCCAAACATCTTCGCAGCTGATGTTACTTATGGGCGTAAACACAAATAAACAAGCAAATTATATTTCACAGAAGCAGTCCCAAAGCTAAACCTACGTTTTCTAAATTTCTCACAAAATCAAGATATTGCCCAATGGGTATTGCGAAAAAGATACGCTTATTTAGCAGCATATAAATTTATAACGGTAGATTTGAATGTCGCTGGTCACGTTTCTACAAGACAGACTGTATCAGCCTTTGCGCATTGATGACAATGAATATCACAGGAAATATACTAGGTTCTTAAGTAAGTTTTGCACTTCACTTCCAACACTTGTTTCAACGAGAATCCAATTTATGAGCTCCATCGCTGAAGTGGCAATCTGGAAGAGCTGCAAAATACGCTTCCACAGCTGCTATGACCTCATCATTTGAAGAACAACGCTTTCCACGCATGCATTTTGCTAGCTCTACGCACAGATGGAAGTCGCTAGGTGCCGAATCTGATGAATACGGTGGGTGCTCCAACAATTCGTACTTTAATTCATGGATTTTCGCC
This sequence comes from Anastrepha fraterculus, assembly GCA_037575425.1. Lineage (NCBI taxonomy): Eukaryota > Metazoa > Arthropoda > Insecta > Diptera > Tephritidae > Anastrepha > Anastrepha fraterculus. The sequence continues at coordinate 121,974 of JAYXIM010051019.1, forward strand.
ATTGTTAAAATGCTCTTCTGTCTCGGTGCATTGTCCTGATGAAAAATAGTATTTTTCAAACTCGGTCTGTTTTCACGAAATTTTACCTTAAGCTGATCTAAAAGATTACAATAATATTCAAAATTTATTGTCTTACCACTTTCACCAGTTTACAAGTAATCCACAAACAAAATTCCTTTCCCGTCCCAAAGAACTTTTACTAACACCTTCTTGGCGGATTTCTGGGTACGAACTCGTTTCGGAGGCGTACAACTAGGTTGTGAGCCACGTGTTTTGATTTAAAAATATGGTGATACACCCAAGTCTGATCCATAGTGATGAATCGACGCACAAAATCCACTTTATCCTTTCAAAAATGCTGTAAATGTTGCTGAGAAATTCGCATTCGAATGTGTTTTTGTTCCACTGTTAGCGAAGGCGGCGCCCATTGTGCACGCAGTTTTCTGAAGCCCAATATTTCAGTCAGAATATTGCTTACACTGCCAAATGAGTTGCCCAGGGCTTCTACTAGAACTCTTTCAGTCACTCGACGATTTTCCGATAATGACACGTTTTGGGCGTATTTTCCAATACTTTGTTTTTGGGCATCATTGACGTGGATGGTCCTCAAGGCTTGTACGACCACTTTTAAATTCCACAACCCATCTTTCTATTGTACTAATTGATTTCGAAAAGTCCTTATACATTTTCGACATTCGTTCATAAATCTCTTTTGCTTTTAAGCATTGGAGAAATAAAAATTCCATCACTGTAGGAGACTTATTTTTTTCCATTGTAGAAAATATTGTGACACGTCGATACTAAATGGCTTGTAAACAAAAACTTAATTGACATATTGACATGAAACTTCACACACTTTCATATGAAGAGTGTACCAACATAACAAAAAACATGTAGGCTTGTAGCAGTGCCCGCAGAGCCTTTGGTAAAACCTGGGGTCTGAAATCTGCTTTGGTCCTATGGATATACGCAGCACTTATCAGACCAATCATCAATTACGCCTCTGTGGTCTGGTAGCGACGGCCTATGGTTAAGTCCACGCTCCGGGAACTATACAGGCTGCAAAGAAGTGTACGTTTTTACCTTACGGGTGCCATAAGTACAACCTCCGGCGATGCTCTAAATGCTATGCTTGATTTGCTCCACTTGAATCTTAAGATACAACAGGAAGCAATAAAAGCAATGTGCAGACTCCATAAATATGGTTTCTGGCACAAAGGTGGAACTTCGGGACACAGAGAAATCTTTAGGTTGATATCTGAGCAGTATCCACTGTTTTTGGCTCTTAAAGACGACCTGATACCCATAGTTTCATTTGGAAGGAAATTTGATGTAAGATTTTCATTGCGTGAGCAATGGAGCAATGCAGAATGCATGCAGGGAGGTTTGACGGATATTTTCTTTACCGATGGGTCCAAGAATGAAATCAGGTCTGGAGCTGGATGGTACTTAAACGATAGTAATAAATATCACTATCCTATGGGGGAAATGGCAACTATTTTCCAAACAGAAGTTTTCGCCATCCTGAAAGTAGCCGAATGGATAATCGAGAGGAAATGGAGCGGGAAACAGATTGGAGTCTTAACGTGACAGTCAGGCTGCACTGAAGGCCCTGGAGAACGCGAAGCAAACCTCTGAGATTGTTCAAGAATGTAAGAAGAAGCTTTATTCTATCGTAAGACGGAACAGGCTTGTACTTATATTGGTTCCAGGACATTGCGGTCTTCAAGGAAACGAAATTCCCGATGAATTGGCCAATCGTAGATCAGCGGTTCCCCCACAAGAGACAGAGCCAGTAATCAGAATCAGTTCCACAGCAATCATAAATTGGATCAGCGGTATTATTACAGGACACAACCCATGAGGTCAGCATATGACCACCATTGGAATAATCGCGGAGCCAATGTGCCTGTCTTGCTTAGAGGAGGCGGGTAGCACTGAGCACTTTCTCTGTGAGTGTCCTGCCTTTGCTAGAGCAAAACTACGAGTATTGAGTTCCGATATCGTGAGAATGAGTAATATTCGTTTTCTAAAACTGGAGGATATTTACAGATTTACCAAAGAATCTGAAAATTTCTCACAGGTGGTAGTTACTGTATCAGTATCTATTCGTTCCTATCTCTTTCTCTAATACTTTTTCTCCTTTCCCCCTTGACTATCAACCCTCATTCCAGAGCTCTAAATACAATGGGTTTTTTAGCCTGAGTGTTTTAGGAGCCACCAAATCTCCTGGTGCTCTTTGGTGCGACCAATTCAAATTTCAATTTCAGCAATGTTCGCAAAGCTTATTGAACAACCCAGTAGCTGGTAGCAGGTTAGATGGTTTACTTAGATGGCTTAGATGGTTTACTAAAAGTTCGATGCCCTATCAATTTTTTTAGAAACTGATTTTTCTTGAAATGGAATACAGTTTCGTTATGAATACATGACCTCCAACAATATTACTTGTTTTTTTTTTTAAAACGGCTTACTTTAAAACCGAGTGCGCTGTCTTCTAAACGTGCACGGAGTATATTGTGTATGTACATAGCTCTTAAAAGGCGAAACAGTTTAAGATATTTTAAAATATCCTACCACCTATAAAGTAATTCCACCGCTCATCATCATTTATTTAAGTAACTGCTAACACATGCGAAGGTAAACCCACTAGTCGGGCTATTCTCAACTAAACGCACTCATTACAATCAATAAATATGCCCTCGAGTAGAATTTTTAAATTCCCCCTTTCACTAGTAATCAAACTCTTACCTCTAAATGCGTTGCTGCGTTGCAATGTCGAACGAGGCTGTTATGCCAGTGCATCTTCGCCTGTCCTCGATGAACTGTAAATAACCTTCCACTTCATCATTATACTTACGACCTCATTAACTTGCATTTACACAAGCCAGACTAGCGACAAAAACAATGAAGTAAATGCCAAGGCGTACAACACAAGCACTACTACTAATACGCGGGAAATAAAGTAACACAAACACACTCACAGTTTGTTGCATAGGAAGTGAACACGTGGCCGAAAGAAAGGGCGGAAATAAAATGAAATTTGCGAGAGTGAGACTGAATCAAGACGTCCAGTAGGCAATAATGATGATACAGAAGAAAAACACACAAATGCAAGAAAAACAAATATTCTACGTTGTGGCAGAAGCTGTAAAATGAGGCTATAATAAACAGTTATAGGACATAGAACGAAGAAAGCATAATAGCAGCAACTGAGTGCGTATAGTTACATAGTCACATAAATATGTAAAATATGAGGAAACTAAGAAAACTTGAGAAGCGCCAGAGTTACCTCCTCTTAGAATGGCAAGCATAAGACCACGTCAGGAATATTTAGCGTTTGCATTCCGTACGGCTCGAGCTGCTAGGGGTTCAAGTTAACAGCCTAATACGGAAATTATGTATAAAATCGTTTCAAAGCGCGTTCTTTTAGATGTAACGCATTTTTATTAGGGATGCTTGTCTAATCAAAGGAACGCAAGCTCATACTCAGCAAATTAACGCGGAAATTCTTCTCATCGTTTATTCTACGGTGCACAGAGTCATCGATCTAAGCAGCTGATGTATAATACTTTCGTCCTATTTATGGACTAAACTACGACTATAAACAAGCTTCAGAAATTCAACGTATGGCGCTTAAATGTATCAGCGGCGCTCATTAAACCACACCCTCTTATGCTCTAAATAATATTTTCTTCGTACCTCCCTTAGAGTTGATTTGTAAACAGAATGCAAGTAACACTGCGGTTTGCCGGAAAAACTGCTTACAGTTCTTTACTTATGGCTCAAAGCTAGATGATAATGTTGGCTTTGTGATCTATTATAAGAAGTCAAAATTAAGCGTTTCAACTCGTCTTCCCTATCAGTGTAGCGATTTATGAGGTAACTGTCAGGTTTGGAAAAAATGTGACTACCTTTAAAGAAATATGTATTTATTCTGGTAGCCAAGCGGTTATTAAATCTCTTGGTGGGGTTTTCAAATGCCATCCATCTCTTGGCGGAATATTTCCGCATTCATTTAATATAGGCGCCAGGTCATAGTGACATACAAGGGAATTAGGTAGGTAGGTGAAATGGTTGAAGTGCCGGTCTGGCACTCCTCCGGCACTAAAGCGCCATGTATTTGCAGAAAAGATCTAGAGGTGGCAGATGTAATATGATATCCAAAACCATGGATGGCGTGGTTTTCATGACGCCACATATTGGTGATGCATCTTTCATTGACGAAATTTCCACCGAAAAAGCTGCTGAAGGGACTTAATGGAAAACAATGAAAGAAGGTAGAGATGTAGGTAGATTACCAGGTTATACCGTATTCAAAGAAGTCTCGGGTCAAACTGCTTATACTAAAGGGCATTTTATGCTTGGTTCGGTAAGTAGTGCTTTCAAATTGATTATTGACGAAGGCATGATGACAAATAAATAAATGAATAAATAAATAAATCTAAAGAGTCCACCCAAGTAATAATTTCAAGGAAGGATTTATTTTCTAATGAGCTAAGAGCTAAGTTAAGAGAAAACTATAGAGACGATGTCGAAAATTCATAGTGTTGACGTATGGAAGAATTGTCAAGTTCAAGCATTATGCAAGAAAAATAGATGTCTCTTACGTATTGTACTATATGCAATAAAAATGTTTACGGAAAATGTATTTTCAAAACAGAGTTTATATGTAAAACGATGTTTTCCATAAAGTTTTAATAATAATAAATCTTTAATTTGGAACTGTTTTTTGCAAAAAGCTTCAATTTTGTTGTACGGGACACTTCAGTAAAACTAGCTCTACAAGTATTATCAACATCGTAAATTTCGTGTTAATATATTAACTTCTCTAGCTTTTATTGTTACCAAAAAATTAATTAAAAAATTGATGCTTTACTAACAAAACAAATGAGTTAGGGCTTTCTATATGATATTATACTACGAACAACTTCATGTTCCTCATTCAAAATCTACACAAAGCAGCTCTCATCATCATTACATGATAATTATCATCAAGCATTCGAATGTAAAAGGAAAGCTGAAAATGAAGAAACTAAAAGTATTGCAATTGCAATTTCTCACCGCTCTGTCTCTCTCTGTGTATGCTATCTGCGAACATGCGCTTCTCTTTAACAATTCCGTTTGATTTTTATGACCTGCTGTGTTGCCAAACGCCTACAGCTGCGGCCTTGAACAGAATTTACGCCTCCAACTAGAGTACGTATTTCAAAGTGTATGGAAGGATGTACGCAAATAAAATTTATACTCATGCATACACACACAGATAACGTGCACTGGTACAATTAAAAAGTTACATAACTATATACAAACTTACTTTTTCGAGCTTGAACGACACTTTAAAATAGCATTGCTGACTATGTATTCATATTTTTTACTTCCTATGCCGACCCCAATGGGCTTAATTACTCGTATATAGAGTTGTACAAAAGTACAAGTTGTGTAACTTAAGAACACCCTGAAAATCATCCTGAAAATATTTTACAAAATATTCGTCCTTATGCAGAAAAAAGAGTATTTAGGTTAAATTTCTGCATAAAATTCAGCTTAAAAATTTATAAAAGCTGAGTTTTGCATGCGCCCAAAAATCACTTATCGTTGCATCGCCTGCGATAGTCGCTATTGCCAACGTTCAAAAGTCCAAAAATCTTACCCAGAATCTTTCTCTCAAACACTCCAAGCGTCGTTTCATCAGATGTTGTCATCGTCCAAGCTTCTGCGCCATACATTAGGACGGGCATGATGAGAGCCTTGTAGAGTGTTAGTTTTGTTCGTCAAGAGAAGACTTTACTACACATTTGCCTACTTAGTCTAAAGTAGCACTTATTGGCAAGAAAGATTCTACGTTAGATTTCCAGACTGACATTGTTATAGGTGTTATGCTGGTTCCTAAATAAACGAAGTCTTTTACAACCTCCGAATCATAACTGTTAACAGTTTCGTGGGTGCCTGCCGATACGCGAGTGCGCCGACTGTTTGTTTGATGACAGGAGGTACTTCGTTTTGTCCTAGTTCACCGACAGAGCCATTAACTTTGGACTAACATTATTACTCGTACCTGAAAAATAACTAAACAAAAGTAGCCCAATTTCAACAAATCCAGAACTTTTTTACAAGTTTTTAAGAAAGCTACGAGCATACAATTTCAGAATTACGTCAACAATAATCAGCCACAGGCTTTTGGGAGACCGTACCAGGAAGATGAGAATGGAATACAACGATATGTTAGATGTAGAAGCTGCAATCATCAAGAAGCTAAGGAAACGGTATTTCACTATCTGTGTGAGGGCCCATGTCTGTATGCTTTACGACATAGAATGCTGGGGGAATTCTCGCTGGTTGACTTGAAAGAAATTGCAGATAAGAAAGTAGACAGAGACAAATTCATAGTCAAATCAAGATGGTTCGACTAATAAAAACAATGGTTCTATAAGTGTTGTATCAAATTGCCGGTGTATCACATAAACTGTAGACTATGAATGTCCATAGAGTTCCTATATACAAACTATCGTCTTGTTTTATGTTTCATACTGTAGTGAGTGATTGACTCAAGCGTTTTATCTGTCCTCGGTCTGTCTAAATCAGTTCATCTCCACTGCCAAGTTGCTCCTACTGCTGCTGGCATTATTGTTGCTGCTAAGATTGCAACTGTTGCTGTCGCTTCTGGACTTTCTTCTCCCAGTCAGTGTTGTTGAGCCTAATCACGACTTTAGCCACGAATGCTTTAACTGCATTCCATTTAGCAATGGACGAGCAAATATCCCCGAGAAGTCTTGTGTGAGATGGCGGATATTTGAATGCACTCCGGCACTGCTCATTTTTACTAAAACGTTTGCAATTAAAGGCCACGGGTTCGGCGCCCTCAACTATATTCGAGCAACTAAGACAAAAAGGACTGTGAGCAAGTTGAAAACAATGTAGATGTTCCAAGAAGCAGCCGCATCCGGTGAGTATCTGAGTTAGGTAATAGTCGATATCGCCATGCTTCCTATTCATCCGCTATTGCTTTGCTACCGTAGCTTAGTGGTATAAAACATGACGTAAAAATTTAGACCGTTATACGGCAATTAACCAACCCACAGCAATTGCCCTGTCTCTCAGTAACAGGGTCGATAAGCAGTTATTCAGCAGCAGCACCTCTCATTTTTATACAAATAGCACCCGCTTCGAAAAAACTGCAATTATGATTATCTCGCAGGACTTCTTTAAGCACAACTCTAAAGAATATCTAGGAAATATCTGATTTTCTATGGAAACCTACTTCAGCAGGTAACGCAAAGCGAAGTTTTGCGATCTAAAAGTTTAGAAAAACGATGCACAGTACAGTAACTCCCAGACCAATCGAAAATGGAAAAGACAGCGAACTGGTTTATATACACATATATATATATATATATAGACCGCACTCCAAACTTTCTGTTGCAATGGGCAACTGACTCACTTTGTTTCACGCTGAGGTGTGATCAATATCGAACCCGGCGTGAACATAAACATCCAGAAAGATTTGAATAATGCAGTCACGGGATCTTTTCATACAGCCAAGTTACTATCAGTTACCTTTAATATCATAGCACACTAATGGCATAGCAAACCTTTCAGCAACTGATAGTAAAACATAATCATGCTATGCCGGATATCTGATCCAGAGCGAACCGGGCGCAATGAAGTCGTCGACGAGCTGAGAAGAGGAGGACTCGCAAACCTCTGTATGAGACAGAAATGTTAATGTGGCTAGGCAGTTGCGAGTCATGTGGTCTATGTGGGACAAGAACCATGTCACCTTAGCTCATCATCTTCAGAGCGGAAAGGACTAAGCTCGGTGGGGGTCTTGGGTTTGTTAGAAAGTAAACTAGGTTGCTCTCTGCTTACCCTATCGGTCACAATTGACTGTGTTTTCATATGCCCTGGTTAGATTTCTCTACTGAGAAAGATTACTTGCTATGTTTGAGCGATAATGAGACGTCCGATCATGGTCGGTATTAAACAAAAGATATTGAAATACTTCAACTCTTGTACAGTTAAATCAGTAAAGATGAAGAAATTGTTTATTTATAACTTTTTTGTAGGAAGCCATAAGTACAACCTCCGGCGATGCTCTAAATGCTATGCTTGATTTGCTCCACTTGAATCTTAAGATACAACAGGAAGCAATAAAAGCAATGTGTTAACTCCATAAATATGGTTTCTGGCACGAAGACGGTACTTCGAGGCGCAGAGAAATCTTTAAGTTGATATCTGAGCAGTATCCACTATTTTTAGCACTTGAACGACTACTAAGATGACCTGATCCCACAGTTTCATTTGGAAGGACATTTGATGTCAGATTTTCATTGCGTGAGCAATGGAGCAATCCAGAATGCATTCAGGGAGGTTTTATGGATATTTTCTTTACCGATGGGTCCAAGAATGAATGGGTCCGGATGGTACTTAAACGATAGTAATAAATATCACTATGATGTGGGGGAAATGGCATCTGTTTTCCAAACGGAAATTTTTGCCATCCGAAAGTAGCCGAATGGATAATCGAGAGGAGATGGAGCGGGAAACAGATTGGAGTTTAAAGTAACAGTCTGGCTTCACTGAAGGCCCTGGAGAACGCGAATCAAACCCCAAAGATTGTACAAGAATGTAAGAAGAAGCTTAATTCTGTCGCAAGACGGAACAGGCTTGTACTTATATGGGTTCCAGGACTTTAAGGAAACGACATTGCCGATGAATTGACCAACCGTGGATCAACGGTTCCACCACAAGGACCAGAGCCAATAACCGGCATCAGTTCCGCAGAAATCATGAATTGGATCAACGATTATGTATGCATTTTACATAAAGAGCGATGGTTCGGTCTAGAACGCTGCAGAACTGCAAAGTATTTTGTGACATGTCCAAACAGAAAACTGTCAAACTTTCTACTACAACTTGGAAGGAAAGATGTTCGGTTGATGGTCGGTATTATTACAGGACACAACCCATGGGGTCAGCATATGACCACCATTGGAAGTAATCGCGGTTCTGTACACCGGAATGACTCGGGTCATTCATATTTCTTGGCCATAGCAAACACAAGTCAGAGACAGAAATGAATGAGTAATATCTCAAATACATAGAATACATTTTGAGTTATCGCTAGAAGAATGTTTGTTCGCATGTTGCCTCATGGTAGAAATTTAAATATAAATACTTCTTTTATTTTAAACACAGCGCTATACATAAATAAATGTATATATGTATATACGGATGTCCCAAAAAATATATTTTTTTTCTTTACGCTACCACCATAATATTTTTTTAATTTCGAAAGCCACAAATCAAAGAAATATTTCTATATTTTTTTTATTTAATATTTACCTGCCAACGCTGTGAAAATGAGTATTGGAGCCCCATAGGAAAGTGCACTTTTTCAATTTTTTTTTTTTTTTTCAAATAAATATTAAGGTCCCCATAAAAATATTTTTTTTGTCCCCCCTTTAAATAAGGCATAGGGAATAATTTTTGTCCACTTGTAAGGGATGTAAAAAAATTTGGTAAGTAATGTCGATCTGCAAACATTTTATACCAAATTTACGGAAAAGTTAATTGGAAAGTCAATATTAAATTTCCCAGCGCCACGGGTAAATATTAAATAAAAAATTAGGTGGTTGCAATAAAGAAAAAAACATATTTTTTGAGCCATCCTAATGTATGCACAAACACATATACATCAATTTAGTTCTCATTTTGCCTCTGCATCCTTTCCAGTGTTATCACAAATTATTTCGTCGTCTCGCTGGCCATGGCGGACATGTTGGTAGCGTTGTGTGCGATGACATTTAATGCGACGGTAGAGCTGTCAGGAGGCAAATGGATGTTCGGACCGTTCATGTGCAATGTATACAACAGCCTGGATGTTTACTTTTCCACCGCGAGTATTTTGCATTTATGCTGCATCTCGGTCGATCGGTAAGTTCGCAATAAATTGCACACAAACCAATCATAATGTAAATAATACCTTGACATTGTTATTGTTTTCATCCAATTATTTTTTGCATAGTTGATCGGATGCGGTCGGTTGTGTGATTATTTTATACTTTTAATGGGTTTAATTAAGGCGAACCTTGTGGCCGCCTGCTCGTTCGCCAGCAGCCTAGGTGCATACTACATACATATACATACGTATATATATTTATCGAAGACTTTAATTGATAAAACGACTTGCAAAATTAGTTTATTCAGCCCTGAAAAAAAGAAAGAAAAAACAAATAATTGAAAAATGATTACCATAAACAAATATGAAATACAAAAATGCAATGTAGAACGGCATTCATGAGATCCCCACAAAAAGTTTGTATCTTTATTATTTATTGTAATGCAGATATTTTGGTTCTGGTTTACCTTAATAATGAGTTTACCGAATAAAATTTAATTCTCATTTCACTTTCTCTGTCAAATCCTCCATCTTGCTTGCAGACAACTGCTGATGATTATCAACCCATCAGCCAGTCAGGCGTGAAGAATACATACAAATGTTGTGTAGTCATTAACTTCCCTAATGTAGCTGCATAACCTGCTGAGAAGGTTTCCCAAAGACTCTGGAGCTCTACTATGTGGATAGATCTTTGAATAAGGCGAATAGAATCCCTTTATCGAGGCCAAGAAAACAAAGTCTGAGAATCATTCTACCAAATCACATGGAATTAATTCAACCCATGACTGGGCATTCATATATGTACATAATGGAATGCAGTAGCTTGGTCCTCCAGGAATATATCCGATCTTACTCCAAGCCCACCAATATTCCGTATCAACTTTACGCTGGCTCAGTCTGTATCATGAAGGATTTTTTTGTAGCGCAAAAAGTAATGTTTTCTTTGACAAACGACCTTTTTCTAACTTTCTGAAGTCTCTGTCTTGCGAATTTCAACGAGCTAGTATAAGCCTTTTCGTTGCCTGCGGCATCAGTATATAAGGGTATACCACAATATTGTATTTGTCGAGCTCATTTAACTTGCAGAACCCTCTTCATTAGCTACCTACATAACAGAGCAAATAAATACATCGCTTTCCGGCCGCCTTCTCTGTAGCAGCTGACATAGTTAAAAAGGCAGTGGTTGTACAGCCAAATGTCGCGATGTGTAAAAAGTTCATCCGGACATGAAGGTCCCATCACTCTGGGAGTTTGAGAATGACGCATTGAAACCTCTACTAAACAATAGTGCAGAATCTTGGTATTCAGCGCCTCCTTTTCCTTCCAGTATCAGATTGCTGGTTCGAATCTCGGTAAAACACTAAAATTAAGAAAAATATTTTTCTAATAGCGGTCGCCCCTCGGCAGACAATGGCAAATCTCCGAGTGCATTTCTGCTATGAAAAAGCTCCTTATAAAAAACCATTTGCCGGAGTCGGCACAAATTACCGCAAGGCAATACCAATAAATCCGAAGCCGGAATGAATAGCACGCACAGGCACTAGCAGGAAACGGAAATAAGCGCCAAAAAGTAGACGCCAAAAAAAACGCCAAAAAAATTGGGACCGAAAAACGCCCGAGAGTAGGCGTCAAGGAAATATAACGCCAAAAAGTAGGCACCAAAAATATATTTCCTACAAGTTTGCAACAACAAACAAGCGCCAAAAAGTAGGCAGTGTTATTTCTCACTAGAAATTAGCAACCACAAAGAAAAATTCAGGAAAAATAGCCTAGAGTGTATCTAAGATATATATAAGATATAGCTCTCTCTCTCCTTTCCCTCTACGTTATGCCCAAAACGTTGCATGGCCTTGAAATTTTACTCTCCATTCTCGCTCGTCCATCGACGCCTAAGAAGTTTCACTTCAAAAATAAAAACAAATTACTTCTACAACCCTGAGAACTATTATGAATTAGTAGAAAAGTGTAGAAGAAGAAATACATTTTGATAAAACGACTGTGGCAGCCAGATTTTATTTCAACGAAATCGCTAGAACAGTCAACAACAATAATAGTAAAAAGTACCGCTTGCGAATCTGCCTCTTGGCTGCAAATGCGAATAAGGTAAATTTTCAAATTTCGCGAGTTACGTACATTCGACTTTAGATTATTATTTTTTTAATTTTTTTATCTCGTCTCGAAGATATGTTCACGATTTTAGCAATATAGCTTGTTTAGTTTGTTTGTGAGAGGCATAAATAAGACAAGTGTTTTGTGTGTTCGGCGATTTTCTGCTATCGAAAAGAATGGATTAAAGAAGTTGCATCAAATTTTGTGTAAAAAATGGAGTTAAGTGTTCAAAAATACTTGAAATGTTGACAGTGTCATACGATGAGAGTACTCTCTCTGAGTGTTTTACGAGTGGTACAAGCTTTTCACTGAAGGTCGAGAGGATGTAAATGACGACGCTCGCTCAGGACGCCCCAGCACATCAACAACCGATGAAAATGTTGAGAAAATGAAAAAAAAATGGTTATGGAGAAACGTCGAATGACAATGAGAGAAGTTGCTGAGGATGTCGGCACATCGGCATATCGGTTGGCTCATGCCATATAATCTTTTCGGAAATTTCGGGCATGAAGCGAGTGGCAGCGAAGTTCGTTCCAAAATTTTTGAATTTTTAATTGTTGAATGACGTCAACGATGATCCAGATTTGCTTAAAAGGGTCATAACTGGTGAAGAATTATGGGTATATGGTTATAACATTGAAACCAAAGCTCAATCGTCCCAATGGAAGAGTCCAAGAGAGCCAAGACCGAAAAAAGTTCGTTCAAATGTCAAGGTTTTGCTCACTGTTTTCTTCAATTACCATGGCTTAGTACATAAGGAGTTCTTATCACTAGGCCGTACGGTAAATAAGGAGTAAACCCTTGAAGTTATGCACCGTTTTCGTGAAGCAATAGGAAAAAACGCCCGGGATTATGGAAAAAAGTCATGGCTTTTATATCATGACAATGCAACTCTGGTCACTCTTCTTTGCTTGTGAGAGATTATTTGGCCAAAAACAACATCGTTATCATGCCTCAGCCTGCGACTTCTTCCTGTTCCCAAGATTGAAGAGACCCATGAAATAATGGTGTTTTGCAACGATTGAGGAGATAAAAACCGAATCGCCGAGGGAACTCAAGGACATAGCATAAAATGCATATCAGAAGAGGATTGAAAAAAACGCTGGCTAAAGCGTATTATATCTGACAGGACTACTTTGAAGGAGATAAAATAGAAATTGATGAATAAATAAGAAAAATTAAAATACAACTTTTTTTTTGAACCCACCTCATATACCGCCATTATACCAGTGACGGAAGAAAACCCTAAAGATATTATATGTTTGCTACCATACATCCATCCAGTTTTTTAGAAATATTTTAAGAATCTTAAAAACTCGAAATGATAAAAATGGATTACTTTCTTAAAATATCATGAATTATTGCATTAAAGTTGTTGTTTCAAACAAACCTCATAATTATTTATTCCTTTAGGTAATTTATTGGACATTCAGTTAATTTTGAAAATATACTAAATCAATTCCAACTTTTAAAACCATCTTCCGTATGAAATTCACACAAAATTGCATATTGATAATAAACTTCGGTTAATCAAGACTAAATAAAAAGGGTGCATAATGTAAAACTATTTTTTAATATTTTTAAACGCAATTCATTCAATATCTCGAAATAAGAAATATGTGGCTCAGAACACTTTCATAATTATCCAAAACAAAAATTTACAAAAATCTTAAAGCCGCAAAATCAAACTTTCAGGGATTACTGAACATAGTCTCAGCTATGTGTTAATGAGAAAAAAAATTGAGCCGGGAGGTTTTCACAGATGTTATAAAGAAATTTTTTGAACCAAACAGACTGCAAACCAAACGACTTCACGCCCATTAGCCTCACCTCTTTTTGCTTAAAGGCTTTTGAAAAAGTCTTAGATGAGCAAATCAAAACCCAACTTGATACTTAGTTTATCTCTGAGGCATAACATGCCTACACTAAAGGGAAATCGACTGAAACGGCACTTCATTCACTGGTGCAAACAATGGAAACTTCCCTTCACAATAAAGAGTACTCTCTTGTCGCATTTATGGACATAGAAGGTGCTTTTAATAATATTGAACACAACGCTATTTTGTCTGAAATTGCCAAAATGGGTATTAATTACTCCATCCGAAAGATTATCGAACAAATGCTCCAAAATAGAATAATCACTTCAGAGCTTGGGTTAAGCCGCATGAGAATGTACGCCGTCAAAGGCACTCCTCAAGGCGGAGTACTTTCACCCCTTCAGTTCAGTTTGCTTCGAAATCTCGCAAAAGCAGGCTGCAAGGTTGTAGCCTAGGCAGATGGTATAGCTCTCTGCCTGTCAGGCAAACACCTGAACACCCTCACTGAGCTCATGCAACCCTCAATCAATATTCTGTCAAAATGGTGCACCGAAAACGGACTAAATGCGAATCCAGCAAAGACAGATCTTGTTCTCTTCAATAGGAAACAACAATCTCCTCCACTGCAAACAATAACTTTAAAAGGGGAATCATTACCCCTATCTGATTCAGCTAAATATCTAGGAGTTATTCTAGATACGAAGTTGAGTTGGAAATTGAACATCAAAAACAGATGTAAAAAAGCTTTCATAGCTCTTTATACTTGTAAGAAAGCTATAGGCAAAACATGGGGTTTTTCACCTCGGATCATTTATTGGATATATACCTCGATCATCAAACCGATACTCTTCTACGGTGTGGTTGTATGGTGGACAGCACTCGAAAAACGGTGTAGAGTAGCCACAATTGATCGAGTCCAAAAGAACAGCCTGCCTCCTGATAACAGGATGCTTAAGTACAACACCTACTAAGGCTCTAAATACGATGCTTCACTTGTTCCCTATCGATCTGGCTGGCAAAGCGATTGCAGCAAAAGCAGCGACACGCATGAATGCTATATCGAAATGGAAAAAGTATCTTGCCTATTTGGTCATACTGAACAGGAACACTGTTATCTCTTCCGACATAGACTATCATGTAAGTCTTCCATCACCACCCTTGCTATTTTCCTGTTCACTCCCAACTAGGGAAGAATGGAAGACAAATCGTACCGAAATCGATGGCCCTCTGATTATATATACAGATGGTTCAAAACAAGACGGTAAAGTGGGATTTGGAATTTTTCCCCTCACATCAATCTATCATTTAGATTACCCGACTACTGTAGTGTATTCCAAGCGGAAGTATGCGCTATCTGGTATGCTGCGAAAACTCTCTTAGAAAATAGAATATCACTAGAAGATATCCGCTTTTTCACCGACAGTCAAGCGGCCGTTCGAGCACTCAGCTCTTCTTATACCCACTCAGATGTGGTTCGATCCTGTCTCTTATCTCTTAACGAGATAAGTGTTCAGAATTCTGTCCAAGTTATCTGGATACCGGGTCACAGTGGATTCGAAGGTAACTGCAAAGCTGATGAGCTCGCAAGAGCAGGAGCTGCGCAATCAAATGTTAGTAACTTAACCACAATCCACATTCCGCTCTCAACATGTAAAATGCTCATTGATCGAGAATTTCACAGCATTGCTAATCGGAGGTGGCGAGTGGAAACTACTTGCGTTACGACCAGACAAATCTGGCCATCCTACAATCTGAAACAGACAAAACCCCTTATAAGTCTTTCGAAACACAAACTAATGCATATAATATCTCTTATCACCGGCCACTGCCTTTTGGGCACTCACGCACGTCGGCTCGGGGTTCCTCAAAACGACCTGTGCAGATACTGCGAGGACGAAGATGAGGAAGTATCGAGCAGACATTTGCTGTGCAGTTGTCCCGGTCTAGCCAGAAGTCGACTCGCTCTTCTAGGCTCTCCAACAATTGACAATCTTTCAGTACTCTCGAACCTGAAAATCGAATCTCTCATCAAATTCTCGAAACGAATTAATATCTTTGACCAAAATCTACAGTAAAAATCTCGGTTAGGTGGGGAAATCATATAACATAATGAGCTCTAGGTCAACACAACGGACCCAACTTGCGGCCTATGTGGCACTCCGATGCGGGGTCACCCTTAAACCAGCCAACCAACCAAAAAAATAATATTGTTAAGTATATTTTATCAAAACACATAATCAGAACAAAAGATTTACAAAAATATTAAAAGCAATCAAAGCAAGCAAAGTAATTTGAGCTCATACCAAAATATCAACAATGAATAAAACTCGGAATTATGAAAACATTTTCAATTTACTCCCTAATATAATCAAGACCACAAACAAACTAATTTGTAGGAATTTTTAAAACCATGTCTTAAACATTAAATAATTTTACTAGTTCATAGGTTGCCGCTCTCAATATTTTTCAACTAACCTGTACATGTACAGTTCATACCAAGCAAATTTCTAACGAGTTGGATATTTTTAAGTAATGCTGTATGTGCAAAAGAAAAATTGTTTCTTAAATTGTACTATTTTTTTAAGCATGAATTTTAAAATTTTTTCTAAAAACTAATCACGTGCGAGTATTTAAACTTGCAACACTTAAAAGGCTTCTCCATTCCAACTTACAATTGACTTAGAAAGCTCATTCATCAGTTTCAGTATCAATTAAAAGTGTGTGCGTATGTGTGTACGTAATAGTTTGTGGCAAAATGGTTAAGAAACCACAAAGATGCTTTTCACTTTCGCTGCTAATTACAATTTCCCCTTTCGCACGTGTTGCGGCCAAATGCAGCCGCTACTGACCTACGAAACACCATAAACGTAAAAGCACCTGCTGCTCCAATAAGCCATCAACAAAAACAAAAAACTTAGCAACACGTCGGAGCAAGCAAAATTAATTAAACACACTAGACACAATACTTTCGCACCTGAAACACTTAATGTCAAGAGAGACCGAAGCAAAAACAATACAATGCTAAATTTTCTAAATGTTTAGAAACTGGAGTTAGGGTGGAAATGTTAAGATTATTTGCTTAGGGATTTATTTGAACGACGAGAAGTAATAAACTGTTCAGAAATATTCAGGTGATTCATGGGCTGAAATAAGGGCTATTATGCAAATACCAATACATATGCATAGCAACAATGGGTAAAACTTAAATAAATGAGAATAATGTGGCAAATGAAATGATTAATGCGATTTTCTCAAATACGACCGCACGTGGGAAACCGCAATCTGCGGTCAATTAATAGTATTTAGTGGCGAGTAACAGTGTGGAAATGAACCCTGCAGGGAAAGGTATTAGTACCGATTTATTGCGCTTCTAATGAATTTAGAACTGTGACTAGTTTGAATAATTTTGCTTTCAATTTTCCATAAAATTAAGTGGTGAGTTTTATGCGGGGATGTGAAAGTATTTATTGTTCGATACTAAAGCTTAATTTAGCAGATGGCATCTGGTACGCTCTATATACTTTTTATGACAGTTCTGAGTCAGTGTTGAACTCGACAAATTATATCTACGTGAGAGAAAACAGCAACTTAGCGCTAAAACTCCTACGCGCTGGAAATACGTAATGGTTGGATTAAAGCAGTGGGTACCTTTCAAGCGGTACTAGGCTCGATTCCACTTGAATTTTCAAATTAAATATTTTTCATTTTATTAAAATTTAAATTTCCACAACTTAACTCGTATTACAGGTTGCTTAGAGGGTATTGAGAGTGACACTTATTAAACAGTAGAGGAGTAAACTTTTTATTTATTAATTAATTTATTTCGATTGGTAAAGGTGTGGTAGAAAAATTGCCCCCATAGCTGAAATATTTTTGTTTTTTTGATGTTTTGTTTTAAAAATTAATTTATTATTCAGATTCGAGAAAAAAATGCTAATGGCCATTGGATTATTCCCAATGAAATTAGACTTTGAAAGCATTTGAAGAGTCCCACTTTCATACAATTTAATGCTGGTTGGTTGGTTCGTTGGTGATTAGTGATTCGTCCAGAATTCAACTAGCGCTTCCACACCGACTCCGAACGGCAGATTGTACCAATTTCGTTAACAATGCAATAAGAAGTTGTGGCACAATATTTAGTTGAGCTTCCAGAAAATTATTACATGTGCGGAAAAAATTATTGGAGGATCATTGGGTTAAGTATTTTGAACTGGAGGAAGATTATGTTGAATAAAAAATTAGTTTAATTTAAAAGTGAACATTCCTTCACTTTTAGTTTTTTTTACTTTACAGCCAACCTGTAGCAATATATCGCACTAAAAGCCCCAGCCAGCTCATGTCGCCTATATTATTCTGCGTAAGCACTAAAATTCCTTAAATAGTTCAGAATAGCTGAACTTGCATTACCTTTGAACCATCCATTTTCTCTTTTGCCAAAGCTTTCCCTGCAGGGAATAAATTTTCTATGTACGAGTATTCACAGATATGCGTACAGCAACGCTTTGCTTACACTGGGCCACATTTCGTTTTGTATCTACAGCTGCATCTAATAAAATGAGTAACTGTTTCTAAACAACTATCGAATTTCATAACACTCCAATGGTCTTCGTTTGCCATAACATAGATACAGACAAATATCTAAATACATATGTACGTCTGTAATTTTATCTTCCCTTCAGGTACTATGCCATTGTCCGACCCCTAGAATATCCACTCTATATGACAAATCGTACTGTTTGCTTTATGTTGGCCAATGTTTGGATACTACCGGCGCTCATATCATTTACGCCCATCTTTCTCGGCTGGTATACAACGGCCGAGCATCAGCGTGAAACCTTATTGCATCCGGATCAGTGTTCATTTGTGGTCAACAAGGCATATGCGCTCATATCGAGCTCGGTCAGCTTTTGGATACCAGGCATCGTTATGCTTTGTATGTATTGGCGCATCTACAAGTAAGTTAGGCTAAGATACCAAAAAGCCATAAATCAAAATGGGCAATGAATTTGCTTATATGTAAATACGTTTGCATGTGTGTGTTTGTGTATTTGCAGAGAAGCGGTGCGTCAACGTAAAGCTTTAAGTCGCACTAGTTCGAATATTTTATTGAATAGTGTACATATGGGACACACGCAGCATTCGACTAATCTCAATTATTTGCATCCAAGCGATTGTGAATTTAGTGCAACGATGGGACGTGAAGAAACACATAGCGCAATAAGCAATTTCGAGGTAAGTGAGGAAAAAAAAATTATAAGCAATTCACCTTTAGGGCAGACATGTTAATTAAGTATTTAGATTTTGCAAACGTGGCGCTAATAAACATAAACTTGGCCTTGCTAAACAATCACTTCACCTTGATACTACCAAAAAGGTATCGATACCAAGTACCAAGCTCGGAAAAATTATCGAGTAAAACAAAAAACAGAGTTTTAAAAAACAAGTTTCGAGTATTTACTTACAAGTACAGGTATCAAGGAATCATTACCCATATGCCAGTCATTATAACTTCCACCTACACTTCTATATTTAAAAACAACACAAAATCACACTCATTAACTTTAAATTTAATCTCAAATACCAAGCTAACGAAGGGGCTATCCCAGCCACAACTTCATTGCCATATTAACCCAAATTTTAAACCCAATCTAAGTAAATTTGAAATTCAACTTCAATCACAACATTAACTTAACCTTAACCTAACCAACAACCCTTACTCATCTACCTAAGTCCATACGTCAACATTGCATTAAAATTCTCAACCTTGAAGTTAAATTTTAACTTACACCTCTACCTGACCACCAACCTCCACTCAAACTTAAATCGCAGCATACTGATCGCTAACCCTAACCTTAACCCTAGACTCAACCTTAGTCCCAACCTCAACCTCCCTCTAAACTTGAGCCTAAACTTTCTGTTCGCTAGTTCTGGCCTTCACAACTCCTCCTATTTTAAACTTTACCTTACCTTCGTATTTAACTTCGAACACAAACATAATCTCAAACTTAACCTTAACCTATATCTCAACCTTCTAACCGCAATTTCTAGCCTTGGCTTCAACTTCCATTTTAAATTTTACCTTATTATTGACCTTAATCTCGAACACAAGCATACTCAACTCTTTGTTTTCTGCCTTAATACGAGTATCAGCCTCAATTTCAAAACTTCAATATACATTTTCTGATCGCTAACTTTCACTGCAACTCATATGTAAAACTTACCATCGCTTTAAACTCCGGTCTCACACACAGGATCTCCTTATCAACCTTTACTTTTCCACATATATCTCAATCTCAAACTCAACCTCAATCTCAACCTAAATTTACACTTTCTGATCGTTAATTCTAACATTAACATAATTTTAGGTTTGTTCCTTTCATTGACTTCAACTCTTAGTTTTCCACGTTAATCTCAGAGCTCACCATGAAAATTTGTTTCTTGAACTCAAGCGCAGCTCTAATCTCAACCTCCATTTACTTTTAAATTACAACCTCAACTCCCTTTTCCGCTCTGAATGCAATCTTGTCTTACATAACACATTTATTTTTGCAATTAAAATTTTCTTTTTCCTCCCTGCAGGATATACTGCCACAAACAACAGACGATGACGACGAGAAAGACGACTGTGATGAACTGCGGGTACCAGCACCACCCCGACGGCTAAGCCGCAGCAGTATCGACTTGCGCGACTTAGAGCTGGAGCGTTACGAGAAGGTCACACATACCGACAGCGCACCCTCTATGATCGCACTACACTACGCTGCACAACAGCAACAAAATGACGATGGCACCACCATCAATCCACAAATATGGGCAGACGGCCTGGCAGATCTGCAACAATCTGTTTACATCACTAAAAGATCAGCGTCTCCAATCAACTCACACAGCAGCTCGCCAAAGCATTCACCCAGCCAACGCCAAAGCTCTAGCAGTAAGCATTCCCAAAAGACGCAGCAAAAAAGTTGTGATTCCGAGCAACATCAACAAGTGTTTGGCATGCTGAGCGATGACAGTGAGCCGAATGACTATTACGATAGTGCGAAGCATTTGAAAGCTAAGCATCAGCAGTTGCAAGCGCCAGCAACTTGCCTGCCCATTGCGGAGGACAACAAGGAATTGAAGCGTCTCATCGAAGACAACTATTTGTACTTCAAGAAGCAAACGGGTGGACAGGATGCTGGTGAACAGGATGGCCAACAGGCATCAAGTAGTGGCAAATTTCCAGCACGTAGTGAAACTGATTTCATTAAGATGAAAAATGGACGCAACTACAGCCGTAGTAGTGGCAGCAGCGACGGAAGTGGAAAGAAGCCATTTGCTCTCAGCGATTCTGAGTTCCTCAAAACCATGGCAGACTCCAGAAACAAGCGAAAGCAGCTGGAGTCGCTTAAAGAAGGTGTTGTGAAGGAAGGGAAAGAAAAAGAGAAAGAGAAAGAAAAGGAGAAAGGCTTCACATTCAAGGGACTGCTGGCGAAGACTAAACGGTCGAGCACAGAGTGCTTCTCAATCGAAAAGAAGCGCCATCAGGCAAATTCCGAGGAAATACGTAGCAGTCGCGCACAACTATTTCGTCGTTCACGCAATCGTAAGCTGTCCCATAGCTACAATGGTGGCATGAGTCGTAAGCAGGAGGTACGTTCGCGTCAACACAGCGACACAGACTCAGAGGCGGGTTTCGTTTATTTCTCATACATAAGTACCATGGGGGAGAGTCAAGAAAGTTCTGCAACGCGCTACAACACGCCCGACATTTTGCTCGACATCAATGTACTAAACGATGACGATCCCATGAAGGACAACACTTCAATAAAAACACACGAGTTCGATATAACCACCTCGCCACACGGACACAACAACAGCTCTGTACAGCTCATCGACTTGGGCGAGTCACAAGAAGTTGCTTTCAGCGGCTCAGAAGACTTCTCACAGTATACCGACTGCCTAACAGAATCACCGCACATACCGGCTACGCCGCCGCCATCACTATCGCCTTCCTCACTAGCTGAGCCCATAGTTCCTGAACAGCTGCTCCACCAGCAGCCCACTCAATGCGCCATTGAACTGCCGGAGAAAAGTAATATTCTCATTACCTCGCGCACTGACCTCGTCGAGCTCTTCCGCTCACTAAGTTTTCCCATCGCTGAGTTCGGGCCCACCACTATCGACTCGCCACATCGCAAATACCACTCATCATCCAACTCCACCGAATCTAAGTCTGGCAAGTCAGCAAAACAGATTAAACAACGCCTAAGCACACTCAGTGATCAAATATTAGTTACGAAAAATAGCGCCAACTTTCTTATATCCCCACCGGCAACACCAAATTTCAATTCCGCACAAAATCTACCGACCACTAAATCAAATGCTTACTCCAGCGCGCCAAGCAACACGGTCAACGTATACTTTCTTTCACCGCCACCCACAGCAACATTGCCGCAATTCTCAAGCAGCTCACCAACAAGCAACCCATTCACCAGCGACACGTCTACGGTATCCTTGGACGTGCTCACCGCACTAACAGTTCCACCACCTCAAATTCAACAGACCTTGGCCATGCACGCGACAGCGCAAGTGTCGCAAGGTAAATCGCCGAAACCAGAAATCATACTTGATTCCACACTCTCACCCACCTCGTTACACGGCGGCAATAATGGCGATATCGATGGAGGTGATGGGGGTGATGGTGGTCTGCTGACCAGCGAAGAGAAGGATTTAACTTTGCCATTATTCAAAAGTCACGACAGCGAACCAGAAACCACCTCGACAACGACGGCACAAGCAGGACGTCATCGTGGCAGTATACTGACTGGAGGTGGCGTCATATATGACGGCAACGGTGGCCAATCGTTGCGCAAACGTCAGGCCTCGGTGGTGACGTACGATGTTAATGTCATCAATTTTTCACAGGACAACAACGATAGTCGCAGTTACATACCAATGGGTCGTGTATCGACCAGTTCGGCAAGTAAGTACCGCACATGCAATACTATTGAAGTCACTACTACTTGGCAATTAGTACACCAACTGCCGATACCACTAGCAACAATTCGAAGTCCACACATACCGCACACATGCATACACCATTACCATAAACATCAATACCACAACTATCACCCCCATTCAATTGCTTGGCTCAGGTCATGAGACCAGTCATTATAGAACACTGCCACTCATTTACCAATCAAAATTGTTACACACCAATGTATGTAGTTATTCGAGTGAGTTTGTAATTCCAACATACTATACATATATTTCGTTGCATCCACGTAATTACACCAATTAAGCGGTTCCACCTTGCCGTGTTAAGCTCAGAAGCGATGAATGAATATGACGGAGTTCATGGTTCTTGAAGCCTTGCGTAGATATGTGCATTGGTAATGAGTACCTGGTGGTCACGGGGTCATTTCTACATACTTACATAATTAATATTTTATGAAGCCTACTTGACATTTGTCTTTTCTATTGTTTACTTACTTATTTGTTGTGATTTTGTTACTGTTCATTTGATTTATTTTCATTTCTACAAATATTTTATTTATTAGTCTTCCATTGTTGTTGTCGTAACATGCCTCACCTGTCTCATTGTCTGCTTTTCCATGTCGTTAACTCGTAACGTCGTAAGACATACATACATACACAAAATATGAACTACTCTGATTGAAGTAAATGCATACATACTTAGTCATAAGTGTTGTTGTCGTCGTCGTCATCGTTAATATTTGTGTCACTTACCAGAGAGAGGCAAAAGTAACTATACAAATATCTCTATGTATAGTATGTACTTAGAATTGTTGGTAGACATACAAATAAATACCATTTGAAAGTATGCAGTGGTGGATGAGGTCCGTTAGCTCCGGGAGCCTCCTTTATGTTATTAAGTATGCCCACCTGCGGCCTGCGTCCACGATGTTAAGCTTTTATTATTAAACTCCGAATATGTGGCATTAAGTACAAAAACATTAACCGAAAATTTTGGAGAAAAAAGAAAAAGTAAAAATAAAAATAAAATGACAGTACGACGTGCCCTAAAGGAATATTCAAAAATTCACCCGTTGTAAAACGTACAAAATCAAGGCGCATTCATTAAAGGTGGTGGTACGGTTGATTGTCAAAGTAAAGAATTGAGAAACTAAAAAACAAATAATGAATTCGCCTTGTTTCATTCTGAGCTGACAGCCACATGGACACGACGAAAAAAAAATCTTAGCCGATTTACCAACGCCACCTTTAATAGATTCACCTTGACCTTAATAGTACAATCGCTTTCAATAAGAAAATATGAAATGCATGAAAGCCGAGAGTGAGTCTGCTATGTGTGGGAATGAAGTTCCAGGTATTTATTAAAAAAATGATTTTACGACCATAACAGTCTTCTATCTCTAACTTTACACCACAACTCCAATCTTGCTCCCACGATTAGAAGTACCATTGGTAATCCTTCGTAGTCAACCCTTTCAGCTTCCTTGACCGCCTGGACGGCGCCATGATGAGTTACCTAAAGGTGCAACCTCATCTTGGTAAATAGAAAAGGTCTCGCTAGGAATGAATCGAAGCTATGAAGTGAGAGTGTCCACCGTGGACGTTCGAATTTGGATCTCTCCTTTGAACATAAAATACATACAGATAAATTTGATGGATTTTGTGTTTTTTGGACCTCTTGCGCAAAGCTTAATCACGGAACCTGATATTTAACTCTGGGTTACTACACTATCTCATTTAATTTGATAATCAAGAGATTATTTTTTGAAAATTTTTCAAAGCACCAACTACTCATAATATTTAAGGGAGCACGATTTTTAATTGATCCGAAATTAGCGAGACAAGAACTTTCCCTCTACTTTCGAGAGACGAAAAAGTTGGATAAGAGGGTATACCATATTACGACATCTGTAGCAGCAGCTCCTCTATTTTATGTTGTTACAGGTATACCGTTGAATTGGTGATAGTCCCCGCTACTAACCTATTTGAACAGTCGAGTCAATAAATAAAAATACAGTAGGCTTCTGCTCAACTCAAATTCATAATTAAAAATTAATATCATGCACACTTTAACATTTTTTGAACTTAATTCAAGTTAAATGTCACAAATTTTTTTTCTTTTGAGTTAATTGATTGTGTCATTATTCATGACAACACCTCATAATTTCAAATGAAAATTGTGAAAGGTTGTCACACCATGATCGCTGTAATTTAATTATCCTGCTCATTTTGAATCACCCATGAAAATTTTACTGAATATACCAAGAATGCCAGATTACCAGAAAAGATTACAAATTGTGAGAGTAACTTCTGCTGCACGTCACCTGATACTCGTCCAATCAGTCGTTGTTCAGACAGCAACGAAGCAAAATGAGTGAGGATTGTGTTAATTTTTTTTATATATCACCAACACAATTTCTGTGTTTTCACACAAACCGCTGTTATGGCCCCGGTTACGTCATCCAATCAGCTGATTCCTTCAAAATCGCTGAATGCTGGTTGACAGTCTATTATTGGCCACAATTCTACACAAATTTTATGGTATAAACAGAATCAAAATTAAAACTCGCTGCCGTATCTGAGATTGCACACAACCAAAGCGAGTTATTTTAAATTTTGCTGTAGTCGCCGGTATTCAAACTCAGCCCTCAGTGAAAAATTTAAACAAATCTCCTTCGCAAGCATAACCTCACTTGCCGAAATGACTCATATTTTGTAAATATAATTTTTAATATAGTGATAGTTTGAATTAATCGAAAAATTGCGCGATGCATAGTTTCGCTTTTAATACGAATTTCATTTGGGCGAAATGTTGCGACGAATATCACCCCACTATGTCCGTTCAGCAATTTCGATCTGTTATACTACTAGAAGAGCATAGCTACATAGCAAAAACAGACACAGTAGCTCAGTATACCTGTAGCTGTATGTGCTTTAACAAATCCATAATTCAAATTGCCCATAGTTTTTTTCTGAAAAATGTTATGTTTATTTTCCAAATTTTCAATGATAGCCAACAAATCTACATTTAATTTCAAACCTTTCAGTTAATTATGCTTAGGCAATTAGAAATTTAAACACATACTGGATCAAACAAAAATTTATAGTTTGTTGAGAAATCAAATTTATTATCACAAATATCAGTGTAACAACAATTGAAGTGCAGTTATCGTCCATACACCTGTGTTTAAAAGAAAAGGGGCTCGACAAATTACCAAGTTTTAATTAAATTTAGCAAATTTAAAAAAATGTCCACAATATTTTTCAGCTTCGTAATCAGAATCTTTAAGACTGTTTAGATATGCAGGTTTATATACCATTCAATTTTAGTATAATAAAAAATAAACTTGAAGTTACTCAAAGATGGCATTGATTTTTGAAATTTTTCTTTATATGGAAGAATATTCGTAACACCTCAGCGACAAAAATGAGAAAACTTCTCAAAAACCAACCAGAATTTTTTGCTTTATGAAACTTGCCCTTTGATATACTAATATTGAACGGGATATAAAACTGCATACCCAGAATTTTTCTAAAAAATGTTTTGAAAATGTTTTTTTTTTTTTAATTTCTTTCATTTTTGTGAACTTTTTACAAAGTTTGAAGCTTTGAGTTTTATGATTTTTGTCTTAGAATGCACGATGCATTTTTCTTCGTTTTTTTTTTTTTTGTAATTTTGTTCAATTTTTGTGAACTTTTTACAAAGCTTGGAGCTTTGAGTTATATGGTTTTTGTCTTTGTAGAATGCACTATACTTTTATAAAAACTATAAAGAAAGTGAAACACAAAATATTAGTTAAAACTTGGTTATTCGTCGTACTCGTATTATTTTGATCACAGGTGTACATCTCTCATGCTCATACATATCATTTCCAATCATGCGATATTCGTTACATATTACAATAATAAAATAAATATACATATTCTATAAATACAAATACATACGTACATTCCGTCCAACATCATCTAATTGCCTCCTCCCTATTCCCTATTCTCGACGCAGCCAACAATTAAAAAATTCGCATGTTTTGCATGCCTATCATTTACATTACTTACGTTTTGTAAATACATTTGCTACATAAAATAAATTGCTTACTAAATTTAAAACTTCATATTCCCCGATCGTACGTCCATTCGCCTTTTGTTCCACTGTACATTATACCAACCCCAAAACCAGTATTCTTTATAAAATTGTAAAACCCTTTTCGTCTCGTGTAATTGTAATTCATTAACATTCCGATACTTTTCGTACCTCCAACAACAACCAACCAACGAAACAACTAACTGCTAACTTCAAACTCCAAACTCCAATTCTTAATACCAATCAACTTGTTATCGAATATATGTACTTATACGTGCGTATGTGTGTACTGCAACCACTGCAACCGCAACCGCAACTGCAACTGCTAATGTTTGTTATTACTGACTTTTCTTCAACTCCTCCTCCTCTTCCTGCGACTGCACTGCAACAACCGTACAAAAACAAAAAAATAAAAATAAAAACGAAAACAAAAACAAAAAATAAAAAAATAAAAAAATAGAGCCACTGCGGCCAGCCGAAGTTGATTTCTCACAAAAGTCGTCGCTAAAACGACGCGGTGGCATTTGCATATTTGTCGATGAAGAAGAGGCCGTTAATATGATTGAGCAAAAGACTGGTAATGGCAGCCAAGCCAAATGCATCACCTTCGATACTGTGAACGTCGGCTACGAGAGCACCGATATGGCCAACACGAAAGTCATTACAACGGCAGGCAAGTGCCAATTATGCGGCGCCAATATGCAGTCGCAATTACGCCTACCAGTTCCCGGCGGCCAGGGACAAGGTCATAGCCAAAGTGGCAAACGTTTTTGGCACACGAATCGTTGGTGGCACAAAAGAAAGAATCGTCATCAGAGGTCGACGCGATGTCAGTGCGGCGCTACTGGTGAGTGTTGTTGGACCGAGCACGTGATTGTGGTTAGAGCAAGCAACTTTCACACGTCAACAAAACAAAAAATCAAATACAAAATATATACATAGAGATGCATAAAAACACAAGTATTAGTTAAATACATATTCATGTAAATGGCCAACTGTAGGTATCAAATCGCTGCTTGTACTTTTCACTTTTAGCATCTAACTTAGTGCATTTGTTTTGCGTTCATACTTACTCTCACATATACATATGTATGTATAAGTAATATGTACATATCTGCCTTTGGAGACCTACATACATACATAGAGACGATGCATAGGTGGATCGGTTGTTGATAAAAAAGTGAGTTTTCAAAAAAGCATGAGCCGAATACGATTTCTAAATTCTTTTTAAGTACTGCAATAGGTACACAAATACCGATCTGTGGATAGAATGGAGATCAAATCTGTTACAAAGAAGCTCACAAATGCATACGTTATTGTATTGTAGAAATATCGCGCGCCTGTACGTACCACTTTTAGCTGACTACCTAAATCTGACCACGCACTGTTGTACAACCTAAAATTCCTTAGCAAAGAAACCACTTACCTGACAAACCTTACCAATTTATAGAACAGAATATTATTGAACTGCCTTTTTTAAGTCGTTGTAGTTCTTGTTGTTCCTATTGTACAATACTTAAATCCTGATATTGTGACTGTGTGCATTTTAATTAATTTTTGTATTTATTCACTCGGTTTTTTTACTTCGGCTTAATATTTTTAAGTATCTATGTGTTTGTGCTTTATACTCGTACTTCATTTATTTGATTTACTCTAATGAAATAATTAATTGTTATTATTGTGAAAAAGTACAGTTCACTTAGCAAGAGTACTTTTAATCATGAATGATAACTGAGTCTCTACTCTGATAAACGAATAAAAAGCAACATTCTCGGGGACATACAATCCAATCGATTTCCTGTTTCAAAATCGTCTGAGTGCAGCATGTAAAGCTGTATCTAACAGAATTAAGAAGGTGTTATTTATGGCATGTTCGGAGACCTTGTTTGTGTTTGACTGCATAAGTAGACGTCTTCAAATGTTTGTCAACAAATGTTATGCCGTATATTTTGGCCGACAACAATCTCAAATATGAACCTTCTTCTGCTTACTAAAAGCTGCCCAATTAATTCCGTAATAAAAATACGAAAATGGAATTGAATTGGGCATACTCTCCGTAGAGAAGACGATTATGTTGCCAAAATGGCTTTTGAATGGAATCCGCAAGGAAGTCGACTCAGAGGCCGCCCACGTCAAGCATGGATGTGCACAATTTTTCACGAGAGTCTTGCAACCGCCACCTGGAACCAAATCAGACATATAGCGGCTCACAGAAATCATTGGAGAACATTTGTTTCCGACTAGGAGCGATATACAGGATTTGATTGAAAAGTAATGAGCCTTCCCGCGCGGAGCGTCTGCCAAGTGATCAACCGAATCGGCTGGTGGGGGAAAATGATCGTTGGACCTTCCCCTTCTACTAGAAACCGGTCCCAGTTCGCTGGCAACAGCGGTGCAGTCAAAATCGTTCCGCGCGTGAAAGCTGTTTTAATCCTTAATTTTCGCTCACAGGTCATCAGTTTTGATTTAAACAGCTTCATATTCTTCTTCTTATTGATTACCGCGATAACCTTTTAAGCGATTTTGGCCGAATTTAATAAGGCGCCCCAATCGTTCCTTCTTCGTGCTAACTGGCGCCAGGTTGACACACCAAGTGAAGCCAAATCCTAATCCCCCTGATCTTTCCAACACAGATGAGACTTTCCTCTTCCTCTGCTTCTACCAGCTGGTATCGCATCGCATGCTTTCAGAGCCGGAGCTTTTGTATACATTCGGACATGTCCCAGCCAACGAAGCCGCTGGATCTTTATTTGATGGACTATGTCTATGTCGTTGTAAAGCTCATACAGCTCATTGTTCCATCGCCTACAATACTCGCCGTCGCAAAGATTCCGCAGAATCTTTCTCTCAAACACTCCAAGCAACGCTTCACCGTTAGCAATTAAGACTGTGTCGGTAGATTGCTTTTTGCTTCTTGTTACTCCTCAGCCCAGTTTTTCGAACTATCATATTTTCTCTAGTTTTAGTATAAAAGCGCGAAATTGGATTGGTGTATTGTAAATAGTCCCATTTGGATGTATTTCGATTATTGCTGCGAGAGAGACCAGGTTGAATATCAATGTTGACAAAACGGTTCCCTATTTAACTCGCGATATAATGGGAAACTATTCTGAACCCTCTGCTAGTGCAATGACCTTTGCTGTAGTATTTGTTAACGTCATAATGCGATTAACTTCAGCGGGATGCCTACAAATTGCAGCAGAACTTCTCTCTATGATGTCGAATGCTTATTTGAAATCTACAAATAAACAATAGACATCAATATCTTATTCCTAAAGCTTCTCGAAAGTTTGTGTCGTAATGAAACCTTGATCTATTGTAGACCAGTTGCCTCTGACTCCTGCTTGGTAGTCATCCAGAATTTGTTCCGCTTTTGTAATTACTTTTATAATTTTATTATTTTCGCCATATCTTGACCATTGAAAAAAATTTAAATTTAATTTGGTCGAGCCAAGGAGCACCAAGAGATTTGGTGGCTCCTAAAACACTCAAGCTAAAAAGCCCATTGTATTTGCATTACTTATGCAGTTCTTCTCCGCTGTATTTCAATAATTCAGCCACAATACCATCACCCCATTGCATTTGTGGTTTTTGAGCCTAGCAAGTTTCTGTTTCTGCAAAAGAAAGGTCAGTTACCTGCATTTCAGCAGTCTGTAGTTCTTGATTTATGTTTTCATCACTTAACATCTTGAGAGTTTCATTAAAATGTTCTTTCCAGCGCGTCCTTGTTTGACGCTTATCGTTTCACTGTTTTTGCTCTTACATCTATTTGATCTTGGAAAGAAGGACTTAGTTTGTTGCTTGATGGCTTATGATTTAGCCACTAGCTGAAACACATCTCATCGCTGCAGATGAGTTTCTTCCGAGAACCAACGTCAATGAATTTGAGATTTCACTAAAGCATGCCGCGTACATAATGAGTTTTTCGCCTAAACTCAAACAACTCTCCGCTTATTTTAATTACACAATTTAATTCATAATACCTCAGATTTTACTAAAATATAAAAAGTACCATTGATTTGGAAATAACATATATTTTATACTCTTTTTTATTTTAAATTATTTTCTAGAAATTTTCAACTTATTAAATAGCCTCGTTTACCTAATTTACTTAGATGTTGGCGTTTTCAACTAACTAACAGTTCATGTCATCCCGTGAAAACTAAAAATTTGCATGCGCTAATACTTAAAAACGCTTTTCGGCTCTCACTCTCTCTCTCTCTCTCTCTCTTGCTATCTCTCCAAGCATCCATGAGCTTTCATGTCTGTAGATCATTAAATCCGACTTTCACTCTGTCACAGCTGTGTTCCATTTTCACTTTCACTTCCTAAATCTGTCTCACTCAGTGCCTACGCTTTTATCTATTTTTGTGATTGCTTAAATATCAATGTGCGTCATATCTGTTTTATTGCTATTATCTATGTAAACTAAACTTTTTTTAATATTACTGTAATTATATGTACATATATCTAAGCTTTAAATTACTGTCATAAAGTTTAGAATCACAGCACTTTGTTTGCCATTTCGAACGGTAGCAAGAAATGAAAAACGAACTTACCTCTCAACGAACCGCACACCAACGCCGCCCACACGTCCATATGTACATCCACTTTCTTACCAAACAGCCAGCAAGAAAATTTCCTAAGTCCGTTGCACATACTTTATAATATAAACTGAATCAAATCGCTGAGCGAACTTCGTCCGGCGAAACATCGCTGTCAAAATTAGAGCTCAC
The DNA here is from genome assembly GCA_037575425.1 of Anastrepha fraterculus. NCBI lineage: Eukaryota > Metazoa > Arthropoda > Insecta > Diptera > Tephritidae > Anastrepha > Anastrepha fraterculus. The sequence continues at coordinate 153,594 of JAYXIM010051019.1, forward strand.
TACCGTATATAAGATTGCACACAACCAAATCGACGGCGAAACTCGTCTAACGAGCGCCAACGGCGACAAAATCAGCTCTCAGTGGGAAATGTGAACAAATCTTCCTTGCAAACGTTGACTAGCTTGGAAAAATGGCTTGCACATTATAAACACGACATATAAAACTTTGATAATTTAAATTAATCGAAAAATTTAGAGATTAATGTTTTCGCTTTTGGTGTGAATTTCGCTTTGGTTCTGTTTTACTGGGCGAAATGTTGCGTCACATATCACCCGACCACATCGCTCCGCCCGACGAAATTCGCTCAGCGATTTACTTCTGTTTACACCATTAAACTGTATGCAGTTAAGCTGTAAATTTTCCAATTAAAGCAACGCAGAAACAAGAATGGAAAAAGCCGTTGTAATAACAGCAGCACCATAAATCTGAGCAACTGAAATAGTAAAAAGTTTTTATCACTCTTTTATGGTCCATTATGATATAGTTATTTTGGCCGTCAGCGAAAATGAATTAATTATGCGTGGATGCTACATTTTAATTCTTTGCTAATGTATTTTATTTCAGCTGCAGCCTGAATTCTTCCAGTAAAATGCTCATCATAAGTTATGATATTAGCTTCATACATCTATAAACGACATATCGGAAACATTCCACGAATAGTTGAAGAGGCTCCCTGCAATGGCCCTCTAGTCGAAGCTAAAAGGGGTCATTAGCCTACTATAGGTGAAAAAATAGGCATGTTTTGAATAGTTAATCGGTCAAAATCTGTACGCATCGGACAAAGAGGGTCGGCGCCAAAATTGAAAATTTTCAGTCCTTGAAATGTATCAGCGGGAGATCTTATATAAGAAATATATCATTCTCTCATCATACTGGTATCTTTAGAAGGGATTGATTTCATATGGTTGGAGTACTCGTACTATACATCCCGTCGCTGGAACTTTTCTTATCTTAATGAATGGTATCACCTCTATTTTCGCAGCGTTAGCAGTTAAGATTGGACCAAGAAACTAGTTTTCTGCAATTCTCAGTGCTAACTCACGTACGATTGTTCTCAGTAACTGGCATATGAACGTCGTAGGTTTAGGTATCCTTTGGGAATACGCAATCCTATAATCCAATAAGTTTTACTATCACGGAATTTCCCCGACAGTCGCTGCAACTCATCAATACGACGCAAGTTTATAACTGGTCAAAGGGCTGTCGTATCAGTAGCATTTCTCGAAACTGAGTGCAGAATGTTCTATGGCATTACATTAAATACAACAACTAATATGAAGTTAACGAACAGATGTCAAAGAGTTGATATATGTAGATAAGAACAAACCTTTAATCTGCCACCTTTTATAACTACGATTCTCCAAGTTAATGGACTTATTTTTATAAAATTTAGGGAGGACGAGAGTTTCAGAATACCTGTTATTACTTACTTCTCTCTTTCAACAGCACTCCTTTCTAAATGTCACATTCTTGTTCTAAGACTTCTCAGATTTCATCCCTGAAATGTTATCTTACATGAGATGTTCTCCATTTCATCCCTGTAAATCGGGCAACAACGACTGGTGAGCTTTTCGTATAGCATTAGGGTCTCTTCTTAAGAAGAAAATGGGTAAGCCACATTTCACACCCGGACTTGGTAATCGATCTAATATGCACTTCCATCCATATACCGTACGTTACGGATTTTTTTAACTGTTACCATTTATTTTCTGACTCATTCAACGCGTTCACTTGTGACATTTCTACGAGTAAGTTCTTTAATTACGAACAAACAACGTCTAGCATAGAGAAATTTCAACTCACGCCCACTTCTTATACTAAAACTCACGAACGCCATTCACCACGCTGAAACTACAACGTAGTTCATATAGCGTTTGGAATTTAAACTATAGAGCTTTCTGACTTTGAAAAGAATATCGAAGCTGTGCCAGAAATTTAGTTTATGGTTATACCTTTAGCGGAAAGACCACTTTAAAGCACGCTACACCTTTAACAGATACTCAGACGGTTCCAAAATGGAAAAGGGTGTTGGAACCCCAGTATTCTGTTCGGGATTAGGCTTTGACCAGCCATACAAATTACCGGACTAAAAACTACAAATTACCCTTCAAAGTAATCCCAATGAAATATTATGCACTCGTGCTAACGTTTTTTCCAATCTTCGAAGCACTTCAAAAAATCATTTTTTACATCTTGTTCAACTCCTCCTTCGATGTCGTCTTTATCTCGTCAATCATAGCGTAGCGTCGTCCTTTCATGGGCCTCTTCAGTTTCACGAAAAAGAAAAAGTCACAGGGGGCCAGATCTGGGAAATACGATGGCTATGGCATCATTAGTGTGTTGTTTTTGGCCAAAAAGTCGCGCACAAGCAACGATGTGTGAGCAGGGGCGTTATCATGATGCAATAAGCCAATTTTTGTTCTTCCACAAATCCGGGCGTTTCTGGCGGATTGCTTCGCTCAAATTGCACATAGCTTGCAGGTAATATTCCTTATTGACCGTTTTACTCTCTGTAAGAACTCATGATGCACAAAGCCCCGGTAATCGAAGAAAACGGTAAGCAAAACTTTTACATTCGACCGAACTTGGTGTGCTTTTTTCGGTCTTGGTTCGTGTGGCAGCTTCCATTGAGATTATTGAGCTTTGGTTTCCACATCATAACCATAAACCCACGATTCGTTACCGGTTATGATCCACTGGACCAAATTTGGATCGTCGAGCAATGTTCATGCGATGCTGCTTTTGGTCAAAATTGAGCAGTTTTGGTACGAATTTTGCGGCGATCCGTCTCATGCCCAAATCATTGAAAAAATCGAATGGCGCGAGCCAATCGATATGTCTTCTCAGCAACTTCTCTAACAGGGATTCGACGATTGACCAATACCATTTTCTTCACTTCATCAATTTTTTCGTCTGTTGTTGAAGTGCTCGGGCATACGGCACGCTTTTCGTCGTTCACATCTTCTCAGCCTTCTGAGAACATTTTGTACTACTGATAAACGTTGCTTTGGTCCAAAGTAGCTTCTCCGTATGACGCAGGCAACATTCGGAATGCTTTCGCGCACTTAATTTCATTTTTCACACAAATTTGATGCAGGTTCTTTGATCCATCTTTTTGAATAGGTAAAAATCGAAGACGAACCGAAACACGTGCAAGGAAAGCAGCTGTCAACAATTAACTGAGCATTCAAAATGGCCGAACTCGTCGGCATGAGTGAGAGACATGAGTACCAACATATCGCCACAAAAAAAATCGAAATGCGCGATACTTTTTGAACACACCTCGAATGTAAAAATATCAATGGCAACATTGTGTCGATACAGCCAAACACAAGCCCACACAAACCGATTTATTGTGTAAATATGCAACCAAAAGAAATCAGTTGTTTTCTACGGGCTGAAGGAAGGGACTACGATAACGTCGCTGAGTGCGGGCACCATTAGCCAAAGAGAACACTCCTCCGAACTCTCAAATAAAATTTGATCATACTTTGACAGTGAAGCAGCCAATCAATAGCAGCTGTAGTGACAAGCTACACTGCGTACGACAATGTCGGAACAACGACTGGATATAGATGCAGTAATCATTCAAGAAGTGAAATCCAGATGGAAAGAACCAGTTCATGCAGGATCGCGAAAATCGTGCTACGCAGGCACCATGTTAGGTCTACAAACTCTTCCCAGGAAGAGTTAAACGTGTGGTGCGGATACTAACGGGACACTATCTCACTCCAACCTACTCAGCCAAACTGAAGCTAGTGCTTCAATATGTAACGAAGTCAACGCGAGAGGAACTCTGGAACACCTACTCTGCCACTGTCCTACACTTAACAAACCACGAATAAACTTAAGTTCTGCATCATTTTCAAGACAGATCAAAAAATTAGCAGCCTACTTAGATTGTCTAAACTGTGTATTGAAGACAAAATATAAACTTCTTTAACTCTCCAATCAAACGCTTGGTATCACTATGGACCAATTTCTGGTCTGTGTGCGCTCTACAGGATCAGCCAAGCCCATCCTAATCTAAGTAAAGATAAGATGCTTCAATGCACATTTTTCTTATAATTATATTTTTTGCTAGGAATGATCTCAGAAAAAAACTGGCCCGCCCTAATGTAAATACATATAAGCTAATTTAAGAAATGACATTTTTTCAAGTTACCCAAAAAAATTAAAATTTAATAGATTATTTCGAATAAAAAGGGACTTCCCATATCCCGCTTCCACATCTGTGCTTTTCGACCTTTCGACCAACTTGCCACATGATTCTAACAGGTGTCACATACACAAAGCGAATAAAAGAGCATTTAAATTGAGCACTATTTTCTGAAAGTATTAACTAAAATATGAGGGCGTAAGTAAAATTGAAGCTCCAACGAAGCAAATATTACATAGCACAAAACTGTTGTATGTATGTATTTTTATGCTATTGTATGTATGTATGCATTTTAATTAATATTTCCAGCTGCATGTTTAAGGATATGTGCATACATATGTATGTGCATTAATACAACAAAGCATACAAATTTTTACATACATATACATATATACTCGCAGGTAATGTAGGTATTCAAGTTCGCTTTGATAAAACTCGAAGCCCTCAGGTAGCGGACGATGGCTACCGGTGCAGCACCATTGAAACTGTGGAGATACGTAAGTTATGAATTACCCATTTTTATCTGAAAATAAAACTAAATGTGGAGCTAAATTGCACCATTCTCAACTTCATAAACTTTTGAAAATTTTGATGTTATACAATAAATATTTCCTTTGTCATCCCTTGTATTATACAATTTAAGATTGCTAGTAAGTGCACTACGGGACTTGAGGAAAAATAATTCCTGCATAAAAATCGAATAGCGATGAACTCAACTGAATGTTCCCAATATGTGAATTTTTTTTATTGTACTTTTAATTAATCCCAATTATGCATTTTATCTAATTATTTAACTTTGTGAGTGTGCGGTGCGTCAACTAGTTGTACTACTGATTATTATTTTGGAGTTGGAAATGTATTTATAGAATTTTATAGATAAGTATAAATGTCTTTCCCTCTTCACCAAGAAAGTTGCATGCAACACTGTCATACCGTGGATTTATAATAATGCAACGGAAAGAAGGGCAGTTGCTCATCTTGAACATACAAATTATCCTGTGAAAGCCTATGTACAATTTAGGACGCTTGTGTTATTCGCCTACCACAGATATCTGTAGTTCTTAATCGACTTATGAAATAATTTAATGCGAACGTAAGCTCTTATCATCTTAGCATAGCTTCTACAAGCTTCTCATTGAAAAAAAACCGCTAGAACCAGTCAAACACTAAGCGCAAATTTTTTATTAATAAATGATAATT